>VVHJ01049797.1:0-13080 GCA_015107715.1 Tylochromis polylepis | reverse complement strand
ATCTGCCACCTCATCAGGAGCATGCCCAGGCGTTGTAGGGAGGTCATACAGGCACGTGGAGGCCACACACACTACTGAGCCTCATTTTGACTTGTTTTAAGGACATTACATCAAAGTTGGATCAGCCTGTAGTGTGTTTTTCCACTTTAATTTTGAGTGTAACTCCAAATCCAGACCTCCATGGGTTGCTAAATTTGATTTCCATTGATAATTTTTGTGTGATTTCGTTGTCAGCACATTCAACTATGTAAAGAACAAAGTATTTAATAAGAATATTTCATTCATTCAGATCTGGGATGTCTTAATTTTGTGTTCCCTTTATTTTTTTTGAGCAGTGTGTGTATATCTATGAAATGAAAAAGCGGAAAAACCATCCGAATGAAATAAAAACAAAAAAAAATCTGTTTCTTCAAAAAGAAAAAAAAAATCTTTGAACTGGACGGGTTCTTCTCCCAAAACACATCATTATACTTCCATACATTTTCTCAATATTCTGCTTTTATTGGTTTGGTCATTTGGACAGCAGCAGTGCCGACCAACCAATGTGTTGTAATCTGATGCAATCTGCATGTCTGGCGACAGCTTTTCAGTGAGTCGAAATTGATATCTCGTACAGAATAGAAACCTTTCATCGCACATCATACAGTGGCAAGTATCCAGCTGTTTGCTTCTGTCCCTTGATGCCAAAAAGTCTGCATGTTGTAAAGTTGAGATATGGCTTGCGACACTGCTACATTAATACAGACTGTACAGAACCAAGTTAGATTTTGGCTTCATGCCTGCTCCTGACTAGTCATAAGAGTTGTAGCAAGAAGAAGGCTTACAGCTAGATGATGCAACTGGCTTGACTCTAATGTCAGACTTCCCAAGAAAGCCCTCGCTTGCAGCCAACCGCCGGGTCTTTAGTTCTTCAGATGCTGGGAATGCATGTAAACTTTTACGCTCACTCTCGCAGCCAACAAAACATTTGCTATGCTTTTGTGAGCAGTGAGGTGTTTCGGGGGGTTTAAGAGCTGCTTTATGTGGGAGAGAATAACTCCCTCTGACATAAACTTTCTGCATGCACACAAAGCTGCAACAATTGAAAGGATAGGGACACACACCCCTTTTTCGTACATTTTTGCTTTTTTATGTAGCTTAACACATAATGGCTTCTGAAAAAAAGCAAACTTCAACTTATTTCTCTGTTTTGTAATGCAATGAAATGTGCATTTGCAAGAAGCCCCAAATATTTAAATTTAGGTGGGGTCAGTATAAAATGTTTGTGTTCATTCACATACTCCACTGATGGTACATTATTATTTTTTTCATTGTTATTTGTGTTATTATGCACATTACTGACAAAGATTTGTTTTTTTATTTTTTATTTATATAAAGTATAAAAAAAACTATTAAAAAGTATAAAGACTTTTTGTTGAACTTGTAGGTGTGGACCTGATTTACCATTATGGATACTGTATCTTCAGCTTCTGGTTACTGTTTCAGAACAGTAATACACACTTAGAAGAGATGATGTATGTTTTTTTTTAAGCTAATAAAAGAGCATTTTAAAGACAAGGTGCACATGCCAGAGGATTCATCTTGAGGAGCTGCTGCCATCTCCTCTTTTTTTTTTTGTTAGAACAGCTTTTGCAAGGGGGTATCAACTGTAGCCAAAAATGCAGGATTCATGCGTTTCCTGTACACTCACATAAGAAGACACAGTGTTAGAGCAAACACCTGTAAAGCTTCCCTCTGATCCTTTTTTTCCCTCCTCCCTCCAGCTGGCCTTGATACTCTCGCTGAGGCCAGGCGTGCTCTCACCCTGGCTTTTCCATGTTGGCAGGGACTTCTTTGCCTCTTTCAGGAGAGCGTGCTCACAAACATCACTGACTTCTGGGGTACTAAAGCTTTTGCGGTTTCACTTGCATTTTGGCCCACCTCCTCATCAACCCTTATGCAAACCAAAATTGACTCCATAATTTATCCCAGGCAATCCGACAAGAATGTAAATAAAGAACAAAAGTTGCCTGTTCTACGCATTATCAGAGGGCCTCTTCGGGAACAGAGCTTTCGTAAAACTGATCCTGCAGCAGGCCTGACCCCGACCATTTCTCTCCACTCCATTTTCTAAAGCAACAGTATGAGGCAGCGCGCCATAGTCTGTGCACTACCCTTATCTCACATTGGCAGACACAGGGTCTCCCCATAGTCTGGATTTCCGTCTGAGCCAGAGCTCCTGTGGCTTGACTGTTTCTCTCATCTGCACTGCCATCTCCTCCTTCAGCCTGGCGCAGACTAATTGACTTTAAATTGTCTTTTTTGACCTCTTACAGTGAAGTGTACCTTTTTGAATTTGTCCATTGTACCAAGTGTCTATTAAAAAAACATTACCAATAAAATGTATGAACAACTGATGTTAATTAATATCAGAGGTTTATTGTGTGTGGTACAGGTCCCGGCAAGGCTCTTAGCACTTGATAACCATTTAGCCATGCAGTTTGAGTGCCAGTTTAGAGGCTGAGACTAATGAAGCTCATCGGCTAAAAATGAAGCCAGTCCGTGAAATAGCCTCATCAGGTACATTATCTCAACAGAATCAGAGCATTAACGCTTGCATTTGGACTCGGTATCGCGCTTGGGTTTTTTGAAGACCATCAAATAATAATAGGACGAAAATTAATTATGAAAATATAAAGAACTGCTCATAAAATCTGCATAAAATATCAGCAAAAATGTAACGTGGGCTGCCTACTGATTTCATAAATCTAGGCACCTCATGTATTATTTACTGGTACAAAACACAAATATTTTTCAGCATGCACCCAAAAGAAAAAACCCACCCCAAACCCCCCCAAAACTTAATATCAACGTGCGCACTGATGCCTATTACTGCAGTTTCATTATTAATGCAACATTTCATGGACACAACAATTGAGGACAATAAATACTGCTATAAAAAACGATGTTAGAATTACTGCAGACAGTGAACATACTCGAATATGGAGTGGCTTGATGGATAATTCATTTAGTGATTTCAATCTGCTGCATTTATTGAATCATGTAATGTTTACTCTTTTGGCCTTTTCACAGTTTTATGTGATGTATTTAC
Organism: Tylochromis polylepis; assembly: GCA_015107715.1. Taxonomy (NCBI): domain Eukaryota; kingdom Metazoa; phylum Chordata; class Actinopteri; order Cichliformes; family Cichlidae; genus Tylochromis; species Tylochromis polylepis. Next base: position 9,989 of record VVHJ01049797.1, on the reverse strand, counting down.
ATGATCAGTTTAACCAAGGTGCAGTACAACTGTTTCCATTTTGCAGTTTGCTTGGAGTTGCAGTTTTTGGATTAATAGTTTATGTGGGTTGATGGTCTTCATTGTTATTTTCCACCAGTATCAAGTAGACACAAAATCAATCTTCCTCATAAAGTCAGTGTTTTGCTGTTTTTTTTGTTTTTTTGTTTTTTTAAGAATCTGTTATATCAAGTTTTAAAAATGCATTGTTTTGAAATGCAAGAGTGTTTTGACAAGGGAGTTAACCTGTACTCTGCCCACTTCACAAACAGGGTTTTTCCTGCATAGAAGAATTTTTGGTGCACTACAACACAATTTTAACCACAGGCAGAAGAATATCACTAACATGTGAACAGCATTTGTTTACCAGTGTTGTGAATTTGGTTAAGCGTAACAGATATTTTTGTTTAACACATGGTTTGAAAAGTTCCTAGAATTACGTCAGATTAGGTAACACAAGCTAACTGCCTTTTATGCCTTTATGCTATCGCCCCCCCACCAAATGTCCATTCTCAGCCAAAAACACCCCCAGACTAACAGCTATCCAGTAACATCTGGTCACTGCGTAGTGCAGATTAGCTGATGGGATCTAATTTGTGTCACTATAACACATTTCCAAACAACACAGTATTAACTTAATGGTGAATACTGCAACAGTAGGTTTCGCTTCATTTTATTAAAATTAAATTGAGCTGTTCATTAGTCACTGAGGGCCTAATGAGTAACACCATTCACAAAGCACAATGTCATGCATAGACGTAAGGTCACCTGTCTCTCTGAGCTTATTCTCTGTTCATTCGTGGATGAAGGTTGATTTTTAGCAGCTTCTTGAATAGGTCACAACATACAGTAGAAGATTAAAAGAGGTATAAAACATAAAACTCGTGGTAAGAACCCCTGTGGAGTGTAATGTATTTCCAGCTTAACATTTAGAAATGTACATGCCTGGGGGATAAAGCCAGAATGACCATCATTGGGGACATTTGGTCTGTTACCCTTGATTCCTTTTCTCAGTATATCACAGTTTACTTCATGCTTTCTAGGTGTGCGTTTTACAGGTTTATGTCAAAAATAAGAAACCTTCATTTGTAACAATACCCACATAGTATTCTTTGTCTAAATTAAGTATTTTTTTTAGTTATGATGTTTTTTTATTCATATTATTTTCTTTGCATATCTTTATCTGCTTTGTTTATTCAGCCAAAGATGTTTTCTTAAAAAAATTGGAAGGTTCTGTCAGAAAGGAGAGCTGGTATAAAAAACTTTGTTAAATATTATGTGTGGATTCATCCGCAGTGGATACAGGGAGCAGCTGTAATGTAACATGGGTAGTTAGCAGCTTGCTAACTGCAACTTGAATTTAAAATCATATACAAAGTCTTGAATAATCAGGCCCCATCTTAGCTTAAAGACTAGACATAGTACCGTATCAGTCAAATAGGGGACGTCGCTCTCGGACTGCTGGCTTACTTGTGGTTCCTAGGTTTTTTAAAAGTAGAATGGGAGGCAGAGCCTTCAGCTCTCAAGCCCCTCTTCTGTGGAATCAGCTCCCAGTTTGGGTTGAGAAGACAGACATCATCTCTGCTTTTAAGATCAGGCTTAAGACTTTCCTTTTTGATAAAGCTTATAAGTGATCCTGAACCCTCACTTAGTTACGCTGCAGTAAGGCTAGGCTGCTGGAGGTGTCTTCTTCACTAACCTTTTTCCACTCTCTATGTTTAGTTTTGCATTCAGTCATTATGTTATTATTAATCCCTGGCTCTTTTCCACAGTGTGTCTTTTTTCACTGTCTCCTTTCCTTCAACCCCATCCAGTCAGTTCAGATGGCTGTCACTCCCTGTGCCTGGTTCTGCTGAATGTTTCTTCCTGTTAAAAGGGAGTTTTTTTCCCCCCCACTGTCACCAAGGACTTGCTAATATAGGGGGTCGTCTGATTGTTAGGGCTTTCTCACTATTATTGTAAGGTCTTTACCTTACAACATAAAGTGCCTTAAGGCAGCTGTTGTTGTGATTACAATAAAAATTGAATTTAATTGAATTGCTAGGAATCTGTGGTTTATTGGCAGTTTGACACCTTACCTTACAAGGCATTTGGATACATGCCACATTTGAGGGAACACTGTAAAAGAATACTTCTTGCAACTAACTGAGCAGTGGGTAGTTGAGACCAATCAGTGTCCCATAGGCAACTACCAGCCGATAAGGTTGGAACTACTGATGTGTTTTTGGTAGGAAGATAGACAGATGGTCCTTTCAATCACCTGCTAAGTAATTTCTTTGAAAAGGACTGCCTGCAAGTGCCTTTTATCTGCAAAATCTTTCTTGCAATGATGATGACTCATCTGTAACTATCTACAATGATTGCTTGCTAGCTTTTAAAGCGCCTAAGGAGGCAGCGTGATTTTCCTTTTCTGGCTTCTTCATGCCCCCTTCTTTTATTCTTAGGGAATGTTTGAAAGTCTTTGCTTTTTTACAGTTTTCAGAGACTTTAAGTGATACTAAGAAAATCAGTGATGCAATTTTGCAGTTAATATAGAAATTTTTTTTAACCATTTTTACCATAGTAAGTTCACCTATTTCTTACACTCAGAAAACCTCATAAAACCAGTCTTTTCATGTTTAGCATACCTTGTGGGTAACAAATGGTGCAAATGACTCATAACTCAATTCATTATTTAATCAAAAGTCCCAAATAAAGGTATGTAAGTTTGTTGTATGGACAACAACAGCAGCTTGATTTCCAATACAGCACTGGACAACTGCATTTGGAATTTTCCACCAAATTTTTTGATCTTCAACCATCAACACAGAGTAACTGCGTTGATTTTACACAGCCTTCCTTTTTTGGTTGATGGTCTGTTAATTAGTTGTTTGCTTTTATCATCTTATCATTTTGTATGTCTACACTGTGACTTCTTTTTTTCTCTATCCCTGTAATAGTTTTAATACCACCTTAACTGTATGTTGGTAGTATGAAAGGAGCACTCTAACTCTATTAAATACTCAAACACCAGCGCCTCAGAACAAAAGATGTCTTCGCCACAGACATTCCCTCATGTTTCTCTCACTTCACAATGGTTAAGTGAGCAACCTTGCTCTTTTTCAGCAGCTTCTGTGATCTGCTAAAAAAGCCCTGCTAATTGCTGTCTTTTAAATGACAGGCATCCAATGAGGCCCATTGTCTTGGTTGAGTGTCTGTCAATATTTCATCAGTTTGTTCTTCTGCTTGGCACGCTCTTACAGTGTTGCCCTGAGACCTCTAATAATGATGTTTCTTTCTGTTATTGCACAGGATCTGCGTATATTTCAGTGCGAGATTGAAAGACTGGCGAACTCCAGCTCAGGGGATGGAGGGATACTTCAGAATTGGGTGCCCAGTGTATTTAAGCTTTCATTAAGCATTCAATCAATTTTAAATATTATTCTTATGGACAAGGAAAGCATAAAGCAGTATTGCTTTTATGTACGTCTTGGTGTTTAGCACAGCTGATTGAATTTATATTGCCCTTGCACTGTATGTGCCTGTATGTACCTTCAAACTGTGCAGTTTAATTTTCCCCACACTTTTTGCGTTTATTGCAGTGATTGATTAAAGCGATTCTCATTTGACTCTGAAATACAAATTTCTCATGAGGATAGGGTCCCGCTGTTCACCTTCACCGTATTTAGTATTCTCACTAAACACTGGACAAGGTGGCCACATTGAATTTCACTACCAATGCGTGCAGTCACCCACTCTGGCCCACTCCAATGCATGAAACAATGGCAGTCACACTAAGAGTTTCAATTAATCATCTTTGGACCAGATTTGCATTTCTCAAGGATTTCTTTAGATGTGGTGAAAGTATGACCGAATATATATTCAAATCACATTTTGTGTGAAACATGATCTCTAATGGTCATTGAAATGACAAATTTCACAATGCAAAGAACCCAATGGTGATAGTACATCTTCTACGCTCTGTCAAATTCACATTAAAGATGCTTAAATTAACTGCACTTCAAGACCAGACCCGAAGTCAGGGGAAATGAGCAGACAATATATACGCACGTTCCCACTTGGTATATCTTAGCCTGTAAAGGAGGAGACTCAATAATAGGTAGATATTGTATTATTATTGCATTCATTAAATATTCTTAACATTTACCAAAGTCATCTGAGGCCATGTGTTTCTCTGTTTCTGCCCATACGGGTCAGATTTGTGGTGACAGACGGTGGCTTTGTGTGGTTAGGGAGTTGGCGAGTGACCCCAAAAGGAGCACCTGTCCAAGAGTGGACCTGCTGCTTTCTATGTTTTGCCTTTGGGTGGGTTTGGCATTAACCCCACTGTCATGTTTCTCTCTCCTCACTACCCTCTCACCCCAGCCTCAAGACATACATAACCTGCCAGACCCGCTCTGTCATCGCAGGATTAATTAAAATGCTACAGAGCAAAGGAACTGGATCCCTTTGGGATTGTGCTGCATGTGTGAACGACACGCACATGTATGAGTGTGTGTGTGTGTGTTGTTCACACACATGCCCACACACGCAGTTCTGTCTGACATATTGCCAAGTTGTTGTACCTTAGGAGACATATAACAAATGACCTCTGTTGATTGATGGACAGATTTCACCTCAGCAATCCCTTCTCGCATGTGTTGTCCTAAAATACAGCGGGTATGTTTATAATGTGAGACATTATTTATGTCTAAGTGAATTTGCCCCCAAACTATGACCATCTGGCTCATGTTGTTCACTTGCATTTGCATAGTTTCTTTTTTTTTTCTCCGATGACAACTATGTATGTCAGAACTTCCAAATTGCCTCCTCTCATTGTTGTGTTTAATTCATGCTTCTCTTGCAAGGCACACTATTCATCTGAAAGGATCCAAATAAATTGAGTAGAAAAGGGGAGGTGGTGGGGGGGTTACTTATTTATCCCATACCCTGGTGATGTGCTGGCAGAGAGACAATAGAGGTGATGAAACTAAATGAATTCTGTTGTCCTCTGTGCTTTACTTGCCTATCACAATAATTTGATTAGTGACCTGGTAACTATGAATATATGGGACCTCTTCATTCAAGTCCATTGGGGCTCCTGGGGCAAGAGCCCATGTTACAGGGCCCAGCCCCCTTCCATTTGTAACCTTGCCCTTATGTCATGTATGCACAACCAGGCGACTGAGTGATTAATGACTGAGCTCGTGGTACCATTGAAAACTTCTGGTGACTCCAAACAAAAGCCATCACCATTGTCATTAGCACCAGTCTGGGAACATTTGGCTGCTGGCCTGCATCACGGCCAATATGTTGTAGACAGATGTATGTATACAGAGTATGTCTGCCTCAAACTAAACATAGTCATATTGGAAAGTAGTTTTTCATTATTTTAGTATTTCTTATGTCTTCCAGCAAAGCATAAAGCTGCTTGTTGGCCTCTGTGTCATATACAGTACAGTATCTCTCTATAATAACGTTATTTGCTCAGTGTGCATTTCCTGGCATCTTCTGATTTCATTAGTGCTTCATTTCCATCAGTGTATGTCTTCTTTGTCATTTGTGTCTCCAGCTAATAATAATCCAGCATAATTAGAAAATGAAGAATGGCGCTGCCAGCATTCCCAGCAGTGTTTTCTTGCAGTGGAAACTTTCCTTCTTCCGCTTAAGTTTTTTGTTTAAATGAAATATCTGCAAGGAGATGAATAATTAGTAGCCCTAAAGCTTCAGGTTACATTAAATTTTTATCTGACTCCTGAAGAGCTTTAATTTGTGAGCTGCTCACCATCTTTAGTTTATTAGTTGGTAAAGGAAACGGTCCCACAAGTGAACGGAACGTGCGTATCATTTAGGCAGTGAGATTATTTTTCCCAGATAATGCACCTGCCAAAACTCAGATCGTGTCCGTAATAAATAGGCTCTTTTTTTCCCGTCAGACTTCCACTGTGTTTACATATCTGTTTGCCTGCAACAGGAACACTGAAATGTGAATTAATAAGCCCCACTGCTGTCTTCTTCATCTAGTGGATCCTGTTTTCACAGTAGCTATCACCTGTAATAAGAATAGTTGTTAATGACATCTGTGGCTAGGGTGCAACCCTTAGCACTTCAATCCGACTGCTGTACGTCACTTTCTCACAGCTTAGGTGGGATGTCTTTCAAAATTTCCCAAGATATTTTTATTTTACTTTTCAACTTTGCTGCTAATTAAGTCACTGAATCTGCAATTAAGATCCTCCAAAAGTGCAGGCAGAAGTGCTGAAACAGATGACAGCTGCCTGCTCACCCCACCTGTGTTTTCTTTCTTTCCTTCCTTCTTTTTTCTTTTAAAACTGTAAACATTACCAAACAAACAAGCTTCAGTTGTGTGATGATCTTGTGCTCGTATAGTTTTCTACACATTTAAGGTTTTATCATGTATTTTTCGATTTCCTAACGTGTTCTCGTGTAAAGCCACACTTGACGTTTTGACAGCTAGCACAGCAGAAGCTGAAAATCCCTTTCAGTGTGTTTACATATGCTAACAGTAACCAGATGTCGCTGAGAAATCAGAGGACGGCTTGATGAAGCAAGTTTGACATAGCCCGGCTTTCTTTGTGTTTGCTGACTCGACAAAACCTAAATCCCCGTTTAGAGGTGATGGGTATCTCAACAGTGGTTACGAGTTATTTTTTCTCACCCAGGCTCTGTGCACACTCACACGCAATTGTTCTGCCGACAGAGTGCCGACGACTCCAGCGAAAAGGCACAGATCGCAGTGAAGGAATAAAACAACTATTATGGCAAAAAGAAACATTGTTGTTGAAATTGTTATATCCATATTTAGTTTCTGTTCTCTTCTAATATGACAGCTGCATATTAGAGATGAGAAAGACCTTCACTGTAGTAAAGTTTGTCAGATCATTTCATCAGAGAAAAGCCTCCACTCTGTTTAAGTACAGGTTCACTCATAGATTTGTAATGACTTTAAAGAGGAAAGTGTCTTTTCACTCACGAGCAATCTTTTAGCTGGCCACTTGGAAAGAGTGCATTAACCAACAGAGAAGAGTTTCAGTGTAGCTGTGAAGACATTAACATTAACTGGCTACAGCTGATATACACTGCTCTCTTTGATGCTGGAAAGTAGTGCAGTCTATGGAGAGCCTATAAAAGAGAGGGCTTGCTTTTGGTATTAGTCTTGGATAATTATGATTAGAGGTTAAAAAAAAAGAAAAGAGAAAGAAAGAAAGTTCAGTATTTGATAGTATATTTTATAATTAAATGTAATTAATAATTGCTATAATTAAACATCAGATGCCAGTGACTGCATTGCTGTCTAAGGCAATGTAAATGTTCAAGAATAACTAACAATAACTTTTAATAAATCACTGGTCCCAAAACCAAAGCTATAACTTTTTTAGTGGTAGAAGGGCAAAAAATGTGAAGTATTAAAAAAAAGTGTCTAATTGCTACAGCACACGATTATGAGCTGTGTTAAATTGCTCTGGAGTTATTGTAGCTTTTGATTTGATAATTGTGTCGGCATATTAGATGCGACAAAAGCATTACTGAGCATGCCGAGAAAGTCCAAAGTTGGATAAAGTACGCTTGCCAGATGTTAGTTTAAGCTGCAAGAGTGTCACAGTGTCTATAGACACACACACCACCCTGTTAACTCGAGCAGGTTTTAAGCAGTGCAAGCTTGGGATTATAGTGGCTTACATCCTTTGACCTCCCCCTCCCTTCAAGCCGGGCGTATCACTTGATTGAAATGGATTCGGCAGACTTTTTATTTAAGATAAGAATTTCACTTCATTCTTCCTCTCTCTCACCCCTAGCCACCTTTCCCTTTCTCCTCACTTTTTTTGTGGGGAGGATTTGTAAATTCCTCCAAATAAAAAATGATTCTTCCTTTGTGTTTAGTACAACAGACGGTCCCAATTTTGGCCCCTCCTTCCCCCTCCTCAATGGGGAGGAAATGAGTTGTGGGAGCAGATTCCTCACACACAGAGATCTCAGTAATCGCGTGGCTGCGTGTCACCAGCGCACCACAGTTACAGCAGCTTTTAATTAATCCCACCACCCTCCCTTGTCCGTTTGTGGCATTCTCCCCCAAACTTTTCACGACTTAACTTTTTCCTCGGTGTTTGACAGAGTGTGTGTGTTTGGGTGTTGCGGTGGGGCATTTCTCTAACTTCAGTCTGTCAGCCCACTGCAGCGTTCTGTGCACAACTCGTGTAGTTACAGAATGACAGCGATGTCACTTTTCCACACTTCTGAAAGTAGAAGATAGCCTGCTAGCTGCATTCATGCTTAAACCCTTCAATGTCAACTCCACCAATTCTGCCTCTGAAAGTTTGTACACTTTCTGAACCCTAGGAGACCAAGTCCACATGTAATGTTAATAACCCTTTGTGGTGGTTGGCCTACATGAGGTCAGGGATGTTGGCCCTCTGCTGCGCCGCAGTGATCTTATGCTGTTCTGCTCGAGGACTGTAAAGAAATGATGCCTTGAAGTGTCTGTGTTGTCTTCCTGGTACCCCGATGAATTGTGACAAGTTGCATTTACAATCCTAAAAGGTGCTGACATTGCTGAATTCCCCACCTCTTGGAGAAGTACCAAAACGTTGGTACCCTTTAGGAAATTTGTGCGCGTTGGCTGTCATTGAGGTGTGAAGGGGCTGTTGTCGGTGAATGCGGGGCAAGCTAGACCTCTCTGGAGAGATGGACTGAGTTCTCGCCTGAATGTCATCTTAATAGAACAAATTCAGGCACATGGGTGGGAGAACTGAAGCCTGCAAGCATGCAATAGATACATGTCGGCCTTCTTGTTACATCCATGTTAAATAGATGTGGTGGAGGCAGCGCTGTTTGATGGTCAGCATTGAATGTTTCCTGTCACTGCGGATGAGCTCATTATTTTTGTTCGCTGCCTTTCTTGCATTCCCCTTCCTGAAAGCCAAAGTGAATAAGACAGCTGCAGACGAACACTGCAGATGCAAACTTTGCCCTGCTATTCAGTATGACTTGGCTGTAGCGAGCATTAGGTTCGTAAAGTGGGCTAAACTTGCATGCGATTAGGCTGTCAACATCTGAAAATAATGAGCTGCAGACAGAGCCACATTGGCATGCAAATACTGTACTGACATTCAAAGCTGGCTTAACATGAATGAGAGACAAGAATGAATCGAAGAGGAACTTTTGCCTCCCACTGCAGATCTGCAGACCTGCTGGGTGAAATGGACAAGCTGGACTCTCAGAACCTTTCAGAATGAAATAATTATTCCCCTGCATCAGACTTTGTGGACAAATGAGAATGAGGGTCGATTAAGTTCTAAGGGAGATGTGGTGTTGATCTCATAAAGGGCAGCAGGAGATGTATGGCTACTTACAAGATCATTTAAACCACTTAATGGAGGACAAGAATTAATGGCTGCCATAGAGCCAAGTCAATTATATGGATATTTTCATAACATATTGTGTATAATTCATAGTGTAATGGCATCAACACCAATCAGTCCCTCTACTTTTGTTTTGGTTATAGCCTGTTTTAAATGAGTTTATTGACTTTATATTTTTGGCCGCACAATAAGTTGCCGTCTTCAAACAGTGATATAACAGCATTGTCATTGTCTGCTATTGTGGGGTGGCACAATCTTGATGGTGGTGCCTCTTGTTAATTTGTATTAATGTCAGATAATTTAGAGTTACGATGGATATATGCGCACGCCTTGTGCTCTCAGGCAAAAAATTGGATTCATTAAGAAGACGGAGGAGCTGGTTAAGTTTTTTGGCCTTGTGGTTTCAGGTCACTGAGTAATGTGAAGAGATGGAGAGGGTCCCGGCCTGAAGGCTGGGGGAAGCTGGTCAGAGATAGAGGGGAGAGGACAACACCCCCGCATAGGACCACATCACTCACATTGACACATCTCACATCATAGACACTTTTACTGCTGGACCAGATTGTGTGTGTGTGTGTGTGTGTGTGTGTGTGTGTGTGTGTGTGTGAGAGA
>VVHJ01049795.1:23190-34521 GCA_015107715.1 Tylochromis polylepis | reverse complement strand
AAAAAATATAATTTAAAAAAAAAAAAGATTTTTTTTTTTTTTTTTTTTTTGGTTGTTGTCGTTGTTTGTATATTCTGAAAGAGAACTATGTGTAAGTTGTTGTTAGAAAGGTAAAGTTGGTACATCTTGCTAGTACTTGGTGGACCCCCTTTGGCCTTCAGAACTGCCTTAATTCTTCATGTAATAGATGAAGCAAGGTACTGGAAACATTTTTCAGAGATTTTGGTCCATGACATGATAGCATCACATAGCTGTACATCCTTGATGAGAATCTCCCATCTCACCACATCCCAAAGATGCTCTGTTGGATTGAGATCTGGTAGTTGCGAAAGCAGTTTAAGTGCAGTGAACTTGGTTTGAACTTCAGCAGGTCATCTTTCTACATGCCTAAATGCATGAAGTTCCTGCAGTGTGATTGGCTGATTAGATGTTTATCATTTGTACAAGTTGTCCCTAACAAAATGGCCAAAAGGTGTACTTAACAAAGTGGTCACTGAGTGTATATCAGTAAGCAGCCATTGTTAGGTACTTGCAACCTAAAAAAAAATTTCAAAGAACATCCAGTTACTGCTAAATTCTTTATCACCCTCTGGACCCAGTTTCATAGGGGGTGACCGTAAGATTGTCGAGAATAAATACCACTGTTTGAAACTTCAACCCAAAGGTTTTCATTATTTTTTCAGTTTTTAGATACACTATATTGCCAACAGTATTTCACTTTCCCAGCCAAATCATTGACTTCAGGTGTTCCTGTAACTTCAAAGGCCACAGGTGTATAAAATCAAACACCTAGGCATGCAGACTGTACACACATTTGTGAAAGAATGGGTTGCTCTCAGGAGCTCAGTGAATTCCAGCATGGTACCATGATAGGATGCCACCTGTGCAACAAGTCCACTTGTGAAATTTCCCTGCTCCTAAATATTCCACAGTCAGCTGTTAGTGGTTTTATAACTAAGTGGAAGCGATTATGAACAGCAGCAACTCAGCCATGATGTGGTGGGCCACATAAAATAACAGAGCAGCTTCAGCGGATGTTGAGGCATATAGTGTCAGAGGTCAGCAACTTTCGGCAGAGTCGATCCCTACAGACCTCCAGACTTCATGTGGCCTTCAGATTAGCTCAAGAACAGTGCATAGAGAGCTTCATGGAATGGATTTCGATGGCCAGGTAGCTGCACTCAAGACTTACATCACCACACCCAATGCAAAGCGTTGGATGCAGTGGTGTAAACTATGCTGCCACTGGACTCTAGAGCAGTAGAGATGTGCTCTCTGGAGTGACAAATCGCACATCTCTGTCTGGCAAGGCGATGGACGAGTCTGGGTTTGGTGGTTGCCAGGAGAACGGTACTTGTCTGACTCCATTGTGCCAAGTGTGGTGCAGGGGGGGATTATGGTGTGGGTTGTTTTGGAGTTGGGCTTAACCCTTACTGCTTGAGCATACCAAGACATTTTGGACAATTTCATGCTCCCAACTTTGTGGAAACAGTTTGGGGATGGCCCCTTCCTGTTCTGACATGACTAAGCACCAGTGCACATAAAGACGTGGATAAGCAAGTTTGGTGTGGAAGAACTTGACCGGCCTGCACAGAGTCCTGACCTCAACCTAACAAAACACCTTTGGGATGAATTGGAGAGGAGACTGTGATCCAGGCCTTCTCATCCAACATCAGCGTTTGACCTCACAAATGCACTTCTGGAGGAATGGTCAAAAATTCCCAGAAACACAGTCCTGTGGAAAGGTTTCCTAGAAGAGTTGAAGGTGTTATAGCTGCAAAGGGCGGGCAAATATATGGGCAACATGGATTAACGATGGGACATTACTCAATTTCATATGCATGTGAAGGCAGATGAGCAAATAATTTTGGCAATGTAGTGTAGTTGTGTCTTTAGTTGCACTAAAATACTCCAACCACTTTAAAGCATTCATTATTTAGATGTGTCCTCATGAAATGAGCAGCAGCAGAGAATTTTTTAGCAGTCCCCACTAATGACAGCATCATCTTTACCTCTCATACACTCATACAACTTTTTGTTTTGATTTAGCAACACTTTTAACTTGTGTTTTAACTGTTATTAAGAAATGGGTGTCTTCGGTGGAGTACATCATGTTGTAAATTCCTAAAGAAACAATCAGCATTGCATTAGCAGAATGCTAGCATTTGATGGGTTGTGCAAGAAAAAGTGGTGAGACATCAGACAGGAGTGTTTCATTTCGGTTGTGGCTTATCATCTGTACTGTTTTTGTGAGAACTAGGGTGTTTTTTGTGTCTAGAAGCATGTGTAAATAGTTATTTTAGCCTTTTAGCTCCATTATGTAACAGAGAATTGTTCACTGAGCGCTATCTCATGAGCACCCCCCACTGCGCCCTCAGCTGAATCGCAGCCAATTTCTGTACAGTGGAATTAATAGAAGGTATAAAGGCTCCCTACATTGCTGACATTACGCATAGCTGTCTGAATTATCCACATTTCACTATAACACAAGATGAATACTGTGAAATTGCTTTAGTTTAACCTCATCAGCGGGACAAAAAAAAAAAGCTTGCTTCTTTGTCTGAAGCCTCCTATCTTATTGCCTGCATCCACTTCTACTACGGGCTCTTCTTTAGAGAACAGTTTTTCGATAACTTGTAAAAAGAAAAAGACTTGCTTCTGTCACCTGTTTGTAGCGCAGACTTCTTTTTATCTGTTTTTCTTTTTTTTTCTTTTCTTTTTTATATTGTTGTGACAGAGGCAGCTTTATAAAGTCAGTGGAGACACACGAAGTGTTTTTTTTTTTCTCCCTGTGTGGGTGGGACCTAATTGTGCTCTGTCTCTGTGCTTATAAAAGTTTTAAATTACCACTTTCATCTCCCACTTAAACAAGTTTACTGTAGAAAATGTATTTATAGAAAAATGAGTTGTAATTGATATAGTCCACGTTCGGTTGTTTATGGCACATTTTAGATAATAGTTTTTACAAAGCAGCAGTCAGATGTCTCTTCAGTTCAAGGCTGCCATTCATTCATCTATGTAATTGAGCACATCATCAAATGAGTGGATCAGCACTCTAGCCGTTCATACCCGCACTTAGTACCCAAATTTCCTTTCAAGTGTTAAATGAACCCCCCGCTGATCCTCGCTGATTGTATGTCATTTGGATTTTGTCTGGTGGCAATAAAACCTCATCTGCCAGCATCGTTCTCCTTCCTCAATGGCCACTCCTTTTTCTTTGTCTGTCCTGTTCCACAATTGCAGAATAAAGAGAGGTGGCATTTAAAAAGGTCCACATGTGGAGGGGTTGACATTCAAAGTACTGCCACCTTAAGGTTAACTCCATGCGAAAGGTGATAGTGAATGCAGGCTTTTAAAGCATCAGTCATGTCATGGAATATCAGATATCAGTGAAGAGGCAGACGGAGTAGTGTTTAAGATGCACAGGTAAACAATACAACCTCTCTTTTGCATGTCTGGCACTTCGCTCAGATCCATCTCACCTGTGGTGTTAAGGTCTGATGGTGCTCTTAGCATCAGTTACATGCTGCAAAAGACAATGAGGGATTTTTGTCCTCTTGTTTTGCTGCCAAGACTATATTTGTGTAAATGCATATGGCTTCAAAAGAAGTAGTTATGGACAATTGCCCTCAGATGCAGCCTGAGGCTGAAACTTGACTCCTGGTAAAAACATGTACTTTTTTCATTCCTATTTGAAAAAGGTAGACTAAAAGTGTTTGTACTTTCTATGGCTGTGAATAGACACTGACAGGCTTTGCTTTGAAAATTCCTTGCTTGACTTATTGCAGTTTTCAGCTGGGTGCACAAAGGAGACAATAAGCGTAAGGCTTAAGAGAGGTCCTGAAAATACTTTGAAAAAAAATCACTAGCCAATTGGCTGTGCTCTTCTCACTCACTGAGCTGATATCTGGAAAGAATCTTTGGCGTTTTGTTTAGCTTTAATATTTCTATTGAAGAACACAAAGTGCATGGAACAGGAGAAGGAATTTTGCTATTGACTCTGAGTGGCTCTGGGGATAGGAGTATCTGTCAGGCAGCCCAGCACTTTGATTCAGACTGACAGATCTCCACGTTCCCTAAAGTTTTCTGTAATGCAACTGCAAAGCTGACATTTTTGGTTTTTGTCTCAGCAAATATGTGTTAAAGCTTGGTAGAGATCTGTTTCAACTGATGCATCATAATGACTTATTATGTTCTGATTCTGAACTTTTCATCATGCCACATTGTCTGGTAAAGTTTGAGTTTGTCTGATACTGTAAAGTTGTTATTGACCTTCTCTTTAGCTTTGCTTTAAGTTTAGATATCATTAGCAAATGCTAGTTTAGTTTCATTACAGATACAATGCTGTAAAAAAGTATTTGCCTCCGTTCCTGATTTTTTTTTTTTTCCTGGTATTTAGTCTTTCATAACGCTGTAGAGGAATTTTGGCCCACTCTTCTTTGCAGAATTGTTTAAATTCAGACACTTTGGAGGGTTTTCTAGCAGGAATGGTTTAAGGTCAAAACATTTCAATCTGGTTTAAGTCTCGACTTTGACTAGGCCAATTCGAAACCTTTGACTTCCTGGTGTGTTTCAGATCATTGTCCTGCTGCATAACCCAAGTGCACTTGAGCTTCAGGGATAATTTTTTGGTTGAAGGCAGAATTCATAGTTTCATCAGTTATGACAAGTCGTCCAGGTCCTGAAGCAACAAACCATCCCAAGACCATCACACTACCACCACCATGTTTGGCTGTTGGTATGATGTTCTTTTTATGAAATCCTGTGTTAATTCTATGCCAAAGTTGAACTTCTATCTCGTCAGTCCACAGAATATTTTCCCGAAAGTCTTGAGGATCAAGATGTTTTTGGCAAGTGTGAGAAGAGCCTTGGTGTTCTTTTTGGTCAGCAGTGGGTTTTACCTTGGACTCTCCCATGGATGCCATTTTTGCCCAGTCTCTTTCTTATTGTTGAATCATGAACTCTGACCTTAACTGAGGCAAGTGAGGCCTGCAGTTCTTTAAAAGTTGTTCTGGGTTCTTTTGTAACCTCCTGGATGAGTTGTTGATTTTCTCTTGGAGTAATTTTAGTTCACCACTGTTCCTAGTTTTTTTTCCATTTGTGGATAATGGTTCCATTATCCAATGGAGAACCAAATCCTTAGAAATGCTGTTTCTTGACATCTTTTAGCCTATTCCACTTTGTCAGTTTTTGTCAGTTGCTTGGGTCATTTTTGTCTTAATATTTAAATTGTTGTTTGATGAAAATTATTTGATGATCTGAAACAGATGTGAAAAATATACTAAAAAAAACAAAGATATCAGGAAGGGGGGCCAATAATTTTTCGTGACGCTGTACAGCTATGCCAAAATCATTGGTGCAACTTATTAAACAAATACATTTATAGTTGACAGGAACTTGGATGATGTGATTAGTAGTAGTATTAGTAAAAGTAGATGGCCATAGCTAAGTTGAACAGTTTTTTTACTGGTGTGGTAATGTAATGTGCTCTGATAGGTGTTTTTAACTCGCAGATAAACATTTCCTGCCCCTAACAACCCACGTTTTTATCTGTCCCTGTAGTGTTTTAAAACTGAATGACTGCATCCAACTAAAATCTCTGCTGTAGCCATTAGAAATGTGGCACATACTTTAGCTTGCGCTTTGATTAGGATGTCCAGTTGATCTGGGCTGATCTCTTTAACGAATGACTCTTGGGTCCCTACATTCATCATGGTCAATAACAACAAATGACTCTACTGTACTGCTGATAGTTTCTGCTTGGGGCGATAAAATAATTGGCCTTTTTATGTCAGATTGGAGGGTGCTGATTGGCAAAAATTTACAGGGCTATAAGCTTATCTCCTGTCAGCAACTGGCAATATTACTACTCTGGGAAATGTTTCTTTGAGAATGCAGAAGCATTGTTTAGGGACACTACTGCAATATAGCATTTTATGCATCTTATTAAGTATGTTTAACATCTTACATATACATTTAACACATTAATTATCTACATTGTAAAAATCAGGAGACTTCTGCTGGCTAGCAGCCCCTGCTTCCTGTATTCTATTTTTACCATTCAGCGTATATAACAAACTTTTTCCTCTCACACCTTTTTTTTTAATATAACACAGTCCTCATTATGACAGAAGCTTTTCCTAGACTCCAGACAACTTTTTATCTCTCTCTCCTTATTCTTCCATTTCTATCAGTCCATTATTCGACTGCGAGTCCCCAGCAAGGTGGCCTACTTGCTGTGGGCCTTCCCTGTGCACCAGACTCAGGGGATCTAAAGCCGGCCATTTTAATAATACACACATAAATAATAGATATATTTTAAATGCAAATTCTAATAGGGACTTTGGGGGCGACTCAATCATGCAGCATTTGCGGTTTTGACCTTAACTCGGCTAACAAATTACTGGGAGCTCAGTGTTTCTCATTAGGTGCTCCACGCATCATCACACCGCCAAGTTGCCTTTGGCTATAACCACAACCACTGTATACACAATGTTAAATGTTTTCCTTTCATTTTTACAGAGTTCAGTAGTAAGTTTTTACGTGTGTGCTTTTTTTTTTTTTTGGCCATGTGGTGTTAAGTAACATAAATTACCTCACACTTGATGTTGCTGATAAGAGTGTAATAAATATAGAGGTAAAATTATGTAAATGCTATTGTTTTTGCTCTGTTTTGAAAGAAAACATCCATAACTCATGCAGAAAATCATAATAGTGTACATATAGTAAGTACAAGTAAGACATTGTCTGGTGAAATAAAGTATATTCAATGTATAAGTAAATGTCCTACATTTGAAATTCTAATTCAAGTAGAGTATTATTGCAAAATGCCTTAATAGCTAAAATCTAAGTGCTTTGCATGAAGATGGCTTCTTCTGATTATGGCTGGCTGTCTGGGGTTATTGCCATGCCGCTGAATCAATTGTGATGCAATTATATAGCATATAGCACTGCTCTTATTTCCCTTTCACCACGTAAATTTAGAGAAGATATTAGTAAGAACACTTAAGAACATTTTTGTGTGCTTAAAGAAAAGGTTCTCCTAAAACTTCATCCATCTATTCATACTCTTTGCCTGCCTCGTATGTTAAATGTTGCAGCTCATCTCAACATCAGCTTGGTGAGCCTTGGAAGATATTCTGGAAGGGTCACCAGTGGATCAGTGTCTGAGCTAACAAACAACAAACCATTTTGCATGTCTGGGCTCACACAGATAAAATAATAAAGAAAGAAAAAATCAAACCAAGGACCTTCTTGGCTGTGAGGCGGCTCTGGTAAACACTAAGCCACCATACTCCTATTCATAATGATAACAACAGTGGAACTGCCGTGTAATTGGAAAGAATAAATCTGGGCCGTGTATAATAGCGGGAATGGTTATTACAAATTGCGCACATTCTAATGTGTTTCCACAAAAGAAAGAAACATTCCACCCATCCAAGAAATAGATGCAGGTATGCAGCAAAAATGTTAGAATTACTATAGCTATTGTGAAGAGAGGTTATGCTACGAATAAGGTCATGTTTTGTTGAATGGGTTTAAGATTACGCCAGGCAGCTCTTTATGGCTTCAGCATCAATTTTTTTTTTTTCCCCCAGTCCTATTTCGCAACAATTGCTCCAATGTGCACTGTGACCAGCCCATACATTTATTCCTGCTAATATCAACAGCTGGCCGTCACATTTACCCACAACCTTAAGTCCCACTGTATTTTGATAATCTCAGCGTGCACATGATGCACAAATATGCGGATCATCATCTGTGAAACAACAAAGGCCACACAGTTTGTATTCCTTTGTAATTCGGCTCTAATAACAGCCCTGCAAACTTTATTGCAGCCCTAATCAGATTAGATACTTCTGGGAAATAACAGTTGATAATGTTTGAAGAGGAGGATAATATCCCTATTCAAATTAGTCTGCAAATTAGAATGGAATAAATTGTCTGTTCAACATAATATTTTACCGAGTCTGGAGACAAAGCAATCCAAAAAGTAATTGAAAGCAATTAGATTATGATTACTAAATTTGATTAATCTGGTGGATTACACTACTGGTTGTCAATTTCAGGTTGGTATTCTGTTACAAATCACTAATATATAACATTATATTTATATATCCATTTCTTGAGCGAATTTTTATTAGGACTGTGCTTTATAGCACCGATGACAGAATAGTGGATTTTCTATGGAAATAGCATTGCTCAGTACAGTATTAAATTCCATACTCTGGACTAAAAGCCTCTCTTAATATTACCATTCATTAATCTTAGCTCTTTAGCATAAATCTTGTTCTTAAACTTGCTTTGTACTGACATTAGCTATAAAGCTTTATTTAAGCAAACTTAAAGTTAAGTAATATTTACCTATAATCAATCACTGTGCAACACCTTTATGAAAGCATGTAATTACTTTATGAAATGCAGTTCTCCCACAACTTTCTTTACAGGGGTGTAAGCGACACTGTGGGTCCTCACTCACTACCTTAACGTCAGTATAAGAATACAGGGGACACTTGTTGCCACTGATCTGTCAGCGTTGTTGTCGTCTTAAGCGCCGGTGGCCATGGCGGTTTTGTTCATCGCTGTTCTCTTCCAGCCATGCCAGAAGGCACCGTTTGTCATGGCCTGTTATTTCAGAGGGAGCGAGCGAGGGCGCGTACCATGATTTGACATAAATGAAAAAGTAAGGTGTGATTGTTGCATCGCTGCCCACTCCCTGGCTTCCATCACGACATCCCTCGTTCATTTTGATCCATTCCTGGTGCTATTACTGTGAGCTGGAGCCTAAATGTCAGCCCAGTTTGAGTCATATTTCCATCTTTGAAGGAAGAAGGAGAAAAAGAAAAGATGTCTTTATCCTACTGCGCAGACGTCCTTCTATGTTTTGGTTGTTTTTTGTTGTTGTTGGAGATTCTACAGCTGTCATCTCAATTAGGAAGCTGATTTCGAGGGACTGTTTGTGCACTTTCACCACATCTACTGTCTCCTGATGACGCGCAGTATCTCAGAACGGTGCATGGAGAGAACGCTCTCAAGGTCAGATTGAAATTGGAACCATTTCATCATGAATCATTATGGGAAGTGCTGTGCATCTGTTGGAGCAATAAATATTGTCAAACATGAGCCAAGCACAGTATATACTATAAATGATACACTCTCAGCATGTTATGTTAGGGCCACAGTTTATTGCAGGCTTGTTTTTGGTGAGCTATTGCACATCTATGAAAAACCTATGTATTGATTTCTTTGTGTTCTCTTTTGTTTTTTTTGTGGTTTTTTTACTGTTAATAAAGAGTCTTTGCACGAATATTTCACTGCAGTAAATGAATTTATGGATGTTTTTCAAATGAAAGTGCCCTCCAGCTCTTGGCAGGTGTTTTTTATTCAACAGCTTTTAGCCATTGGCCAGTAAATCACTTTGCTATGATAGTGCTAGTGACTTCAATCAATTTGTTTTTCATAATGGCTCGTCTTCTGTTGGTGCACAAAAGCATCTTGAAACTATAGCATGTAATAATTACGTTTGGGGCTAAGATTCAATTAGAAACCGATGTTAATATGTCTGCTTGAAAGGACAGTGGATGTTTGACACAATCAAGGACCTGTGTTCTTAGTTTATTTAGGCAGAATTATCACATTTCAGGTAGGAAATCATCCAGAGAGTGATCAGAGAATATGGTCTAAATTTTGTAAAGGGTTTAAAGAGCTCGGTATACAAGTCTGAGTATTGTATACTTGCTTCCAGCCATAAAAAAAGGCTTTGCTGTATTTCCCAATTCTCTTTCGAAGGACCGTCAAGTCTGCATCACATTAAATCACAAAGTCCAGAACAATCCAATTGAAAATCAGCCGAATTATTATCTTGGGCTTTGTGAACCCACAATGAAGATTATTGAAAATGAGGGTGATTGTCTTGTTACTCTGAATTTGTAAGCCAACTTGGAAATGAAACATTTTATGCAGAGTGTTGTGGGTTTGTGTGTTTGTGCATGTGCGTGGTTTCTCTCTGGAGAATAAAAGCAGAGAGATGAACGTGTGGGTGTGTCTGTCTTCCTCGGCAGAATGATTACCTTGACAAGGTTAAAAATGAATAAGTGCAGTTGAATAAACCGTCTGCGATTCATTTAATGACAGCTGCTGATTTGAGCCGTGATGCCTACACAATATGAGACAGACACGAATAAAAAAAGCAGAACATCCGAGATCAGCAGTGTTGCTAGCGCTTTCTAATTTTTTTTTTCCTTACAAGATTGCAGGATTATTATACCTGCTTGTTTCATAAAACTTTATTGTACGAGTAAATCATCACTCTCAATAGGTACACACAACAAAAGAGAACCGCACAAAAGAAAATAGAAATACTGCAGACTGAATCTTGAATGTCTTGAACCATATCAGATTTCTCATGCTGCAGATTTTCCCTGATAAATGGCACGGAACTCCCACGAATCTTTTTGCCAACTATTGAAACTGTAGTCCAATTCACACGAAATAAGACTTGAGTCTAGATTTCTTGGGCTTCACTTGTACAGTGAGAGTATATTTACGTATGTGTGTTACAGAAATTATGAGGTTCTTTTACTTTTTTTTTTCATCAAACATTTTAGAGCATAATAGTCCCCTTTTTATTCTATTAAGTAACAGAAATACCTTCTTACTTTGGAAATGGATAGTTTAACCTTGTGAGGACTAAATCCCCCCCCATGTCGATTGGGAATGTGTGAATTTTTGGCACACACAAAAAATTATCTCCCCCCTCCAAAAAAATAAAGATAAAAACAAAAAACCATAATAGTTAGTTTCAGGCCTCGCAGGATAGAAACACAGTTACAAAGTGCATTGTTTTGCATAAAGTTAAACCACCAGCTAATTTTAATTTTTATTGTTATTATCCTGCCGTTATCCAGGTAGAAGTCTCATTAAGATTAAAATCTCTTCTTCAAGAGAGACCTCTCCAAAATAAAAGTCCTGTAGTAATAATGATGAGTCACTGAGAAAGCTAATTTTGGTTGTGAGTAGTGAGTTCGACTTTCCTAATATAAAATGACACAGTTTCAGTAATACACACCAGTTAGCCACCTGCCTGTACCACCAGATCTGACCTGTGTGGGCATGAAAGTGTCAAAGTGTCTGACAGCAGGAAGTTCACATTGGATCTGTTGGGGTTCTTTATGTTGCAGGTCGGGGGTCTCTGTGGATTTGGCTTGTTCGGGCACATCTTGCAGGTGCACAGTTGTGCTGGGATCTGTAGAGTCTGTAGGCCAGGTCAACACCTTATCCTCTCTGGCTTGTTCATTTCTAAGCAGTCTTTTGCAAGTGCGGGGGGGGGGG
>VVHJ01049752.1:8819-20488 GCA_015107715.1 Tylochromis polylepis | reverse complement strand
ATGTTACACCCATGGCTTATGTAACCCATGATAATAAAATTAATGTCTTTGAACTGCAATGTCACATACTGAACACAAGATGGGAGCATTCTATCAAACAGACATAAACGTAATGCCACTGTTACAGAATGCTTTTCATTGTGTATCACTTTTTTCCCTCTTTCATACATGGACAACCAACAGTTTTAGGATCTGTTTATCCCAAAATGCTAAAGGAGTTCAGACCAGTTGATGTAACATCAATTATGATGAGATTCCTTGATAAAAAATCAGAAATCTCAAGAAAACCTGAGCATGTGCCTGACTGCATGGATGGAGTTGGAGATGCCAACAGTGACTCATTAAACAGGAGGAAAATATGTCATACCACACTGATGTTTTTATCTCCCTGCTCAAGTCATATTTTAACCATTGTTTTTTGTGTGTGTTGGGTTTTTTTTGTTTGTTTTTTTAAAATAATTGTTTCCTCCTATTTACAGCCTTGTGGGTGAAATTCGTCACACTTGAAATGAAACTCTGGAAAGCAGGACCATTTGAAGACGACTCTGTTATTGTTAGTCTGCTCCACGACAATTGAACCAAACATGGCACAGTCTTTTTGTGAAGTGATGTAATGAGTCCCATCTTCAATTAATTGAGACGAAAGAAATGATTATTGATTTTAGAAGACACCCTCATTCACACAAGATGTCATGTCCATTAAGAGTTAGACTTAGTAGAACGTGTGCAATCCTATTAATATCACAGAACAATTATTGACTGAGAAACCATGATGACCTCTTATTATTGTGTGTTTAATGGGTCTGTTTTGTCCCTTGGTGACATGGTTTGGATACATATTTGTGAAGAATAGAAGCTCACTTGAATTGTTGAATAGCCTGGCAGGCTGATTGGTGAGCCACGGCTGAAACCAGCATCCCTGTACATCATGCAGTTTGATTTTACTTGATAATGGCACCTTTTGTATGGTGAGTTTCATCCAGAAGGAAGAAACTGAAAGTTTATATCCTTAAGTACAGAATAGTATTGTTTAAAAATAGCTTTGCTCCAGCATCCATCACTTAGATAAAAGAAATCTTGTCTTTTATTTTATTACTTGGATCAAATGCAGGCAATTTATTTTGGCACTGTATTGTATTATGCTGATCTGCTGTTAGGGTCATTTTGAAAAATGTGTAGGAGGGAATGGATGACTACCCTACTGTAATCCAAACCTACCTACGAATACAAATAAAGTAACATGAGCCCATAGGTTGTATAGATTTCAAACACTTAGAAAATCCTCTATACTTAGTAAATGCTTCTGAGATGGAAGCGTCTTTTTCTCATTCAACAAGTCTTTTCATTTGCAAAATATGAATATGAATATTATAAATTCATACATCCACTGAATTGTTTGTGATAACCTTAAATTGAATTCTAACACCACACAAAAGTAGAGAGAGTCTTGTGATCTGTTTGGTTTTTTGTTTGTGTTCAGAAGCTTTTAAATGAAAACAAATGAATTTATTCTTGACATGAACAGGTGGCACATGCATATTTAAACAGGTAAGCGCTCCAAAAAAACAAAACAAAAACAAAGGACACAAAGTCAGCCTGATGTGAGACAGCATTGTCAACTTGTTACACTGACTGTCTTTCTGGACCGAGGCAAACACAAAAGAGGGTAAAGTGTGATAAATGAGAAAATAATTATTTTTATATATGCACTTCAGGATGCCTCACAGAGACAGCTTCCTTGCATTATATTCCAGTTTAAGCTGTCACCTGGGCAAATCAATCCATGTAAATTCTCCCAAATGCAGGAAATTGAGTAAATGATGATCAACATTTCCCCAGACGAACTCCTTCCAAACTCCAAGCCAACCTACACCATGCACTTTACTGTTCCAGGGCACTTTTCTCTTCATAACAATCCCACTGTCATGTTTGCACCTGAAAATGGAAAGACACATTGAAAGTTGAACTCAGATTTTCCAGCAATTACCCTATGAGGTCTAATTGATCATCAATGGCAAGTATCCAACCCCAATGTTTTCACAGTGTGTAACTTTTGCAAACTGTTCTTCAAATAATGGTAACTGGGTGTAATTTTGGTTAATGGTGGAGTTTTGGGATTTTACCATTTTATTTAGTGAGGTTCAACTATTTGTGGAGGCCTAAACAAAGGTTGTGGGGGAGCATTTAGGAGTATGATGACCTTGGTTTATTCTCATACTTTTATACCTTTTCTTTTTTAAAACTCTTAGAACTTCAGAATTGGATGACCACGCCTGTTATAACATGTGTCTTTACCCCCTCTTCTTGATATCAAGAGATATTCCACAAATAAAGCATATGTACTTCACAGTATTCATCTGTGTATTGAAAACTTTGAAACAAGATCATTAAGGTTCACAGTTCACTGAACCTTGACACCAAAACACATCTAAGACCGGGTCATGAATATGCCATCTCCTAAACTGGATAATTCTGTTTGTGTGTTTGTTTCAGATGGTTTATTGAACATCCAGCACAGGCTGTTGTTTCACTTGTCTCCTCTACACAAGGCTGGTCCAGATGATCACAGTGTGCTTGTTGGCAGTGCCTGTGCTGAGTTTGGGACACTGGGGAAAAAAAGCTTTGCAAATCAAATATGCTGTCACATCATCAAAAGGCATTTCAAACTGTGATTTGAACCAGAAATGTGAAATGATTGTATTTTACAAAGCAAGATACAAGCAAACCTAAATAAATTAAATAAAAAAAAAAAGTCAAACCAGAGGTACTTTCACTTTTCTGTGCATAGCCTGTCATGATGGCTATGCACTTGTTTTTTTAAATGTTACTGCTTTTTATATAGTTTAGCGACATGCATCACTGCCACAACTGAGTCACACAGTCATGCATTACGTGTAACTGCTTGCCTCGCTATAATCAGCATGGCCTTGTGTGTATTCATGAGTAGATATATGGTGGAAGCAAGAAGCATCTTATTTAGCATCCTTCAACAGGCTTATCATCTCCTAATCAGAGAGAATTGTGACTGTAGATGGAATGAGACGTGACTGAGGCTGTGATTCACAAGATTTCTTAATGCTGGTTGATGAAGTACTGCAATAGATTGGACTATCTTGATTTCAGTTGCTACAAGTTAGAGAAATGTCTCTAAACATAGACTAAAATATCTAAAAGGAAAAATGCATATGCACCCATAACACAGAAGAGAGCTGATAATGATAATTTCTACTCAAGATTATGACACTGGGTGTCCCAATGTGTTTAATATTTAGGATCTGAAATATGAAGTAAAAAGGAAATAATATAAAAATGACAAAAATGAAACAAACACACTGGTCAGCTGGAGCATGTCAGCTAGGGAAAAACAATGGTTGAAGATCATGACCAACATTCACATGGCCTTGTGTAATTAACTTGCAATTTTATTGCCTTTGAAATGGTCATTTCCAAGATGGAGACCAGGTCAGCAACCAATCACAATCAGTAACCAGCTTCAAAGCAACTTTGGTCCATCAAGAAAGCGATCAGACTACATTTAAAATGGAATCAGTCTGCTATCACTCTGAATGGTTCTCTCTGAATCAAAGATTGATTACAAGATGTTGGCAATAATTTGCAAATCTTTGTCAGTCTGTCTGAAAGTGATTGCAGTCAGCTAAACAGTGTTTGACCGGTTGCCTGTCTTCAGGCGACTACAATTGCCTTGCAATCAAAAGTTGCCCTAATGTTAAAGTGGTTGGACTCCAAACTGCTGGTTGACCAGTTGGTTGCCGAAACTATGCAACTGGCTGCTGAATGTGAAAAAATTCAATACAATCACAAAGCAACCACTGGTTTTTCCTAGCCACAAAGAAGTTATGGTCATATTCTTGCTCAGATTAAAATATAAATTCTATATTAGTGACAGTAAATAAAACCTTAAACATGAAGAAAACCTGTATTCAGCTGTGTTTCATACAATCATACTTAACACAGGTAAACTGAGAAGTCCAGTTCAACAAGAAACAGTATTTCAAACAAAATGAAATTTGAAAAGTGATAACAGAACTAAATACTAACAGACTACAAGGACAGAAAATGCAAAACTGCACAAAGTTACCACAAAACTGCACTGTACAGAGACTGAACAATAGGAAGTGTTATTTATTCTGTCAAATAATTCATTCATTAGTTGATTGATTTTACAGACTTAATCAACTAACTAAAGCATCTGAGCTATGTGGAAGTCTAATGTAAATTCTTGATTCATATTCAAACAGCTGAGCAAGTTAAAAAACTGTTTATTTCAGTAGATCACAGCAAATCCAAATATTGAGAATTGTATAAAAATCACAATGTTCAAGATCATAATTTACAAAACAGTTCTTGAAATGAGATTTAAGGATATCATGGCCCATCTGATAGCTGTGGAGACATTTTAATCTAAAATGTCAGCCTGCTGCTTACTTTACAGCAGGAGGCCCAAAAGTCAATAGACTTGGGACGCATCTGATTGGGTCCCCAATTCCTTCTGGAGCATGACAACAACAAATCCAAGCATAAAACCATAGTCAATCCCCAAGTAATCACATAGTGCAAACTCTAGCTGTTAGAGCTATTTATCACCTCCTTTCTCAGAAAAGAACTACCCTGAAAGCTTAAGAACACTGCGACCTAAGGCTGGATAGCAGATTTATTCAGAAATTAAAGGAAAGCACACCAACACATTCAAGCGCCAACAAATGAAGAAAATGGCTCTCTTTCTCTGTTTATATTATTGCATCATGCTTTCACTGTTTGTCAGACACCTGCTTTGCTCTGCACAATGAAATGGAAACTAAGCAGGATTTCTCCTCCTCGGATAATTAGCTTCAGTTCCACACACACAAACACACACCCCTCAGGCCAAAAACCCCTTTGACATCTGATTACACCTCCTGCTAGAGATCATCCAGAGACAGGAGAGTGGAAATTGGGTAAATAACTAGACTTTTTCTCTCTCTACTCATCATCCTACTCCCATTCTACCCCTCCCCTTTTTTTTTTCATTTCTCCCCATTCTTTCCTCAACACTGTTTTCTTCAGCCCATGAAAAATTTCAATTTCTGCCTGATCAGCTGCAAAATTGAGGGGATCTGCAAACGCACATGCACGCAGAGAAGCACACGCATGGAGACATAGCTGAAAATAACCTCTATTTGTCATTACCTGTCTGTGACAATGCCAGTGGAGAATGATACACTGATACTATCACACTCACTGTCCATTAACTGTGAACCAGTCCATAGATGAGTTGATCTCGGACAGATAATGACTCAGACTGTATGTTCTACAGGAGTGCGCTTTCACTGACTTGCTTCAGTGAATTTCCCGACACACTTTATAATGCAACCCCTTCCAACACCTTTATATAAATGTTTACATTTCCTTTTATTTGTAGTCTTTTTCTTTTTGTATTTGCCACAAATTCAGACACCTTTATTCATTTTGTCCTCAGAGTGATTCTCTAAGGCCTTTGTTGCTTTGTTTTCCAAAAATACTGTCTTTCAGAAATATGGCTCTTTGTTTTGCAAAAGAGGAGATGATGAGGTCACAGTGGGAAGCTTCAAAAAGTGTGTCATATTGCTTTCAGGAGAACTGAAATGGATAAATGACTAAGAAGCCCCTCTAGATTTAGAAGTGCAGAGATCTCATTAGAAGACGGTAGCTTGTTTCTTCTGTTACACTAATTGGGCACGGGTGTACGTGCTCGACTTTTTGATTACCAGCTCCAGTGAATGCGCGCTTTATATGATGTAACTGTCCCTGTGAGTGGAATTGTGAGAGGGGGACCCATACATTAGATTGGGATGGTGTGACCTGTACTGGACTACCATTAGTCACAAAGGGGCTTTTAGTGCTCTTTATGCATCTTAGTCTTAGTGAAGTCCAGAGATGGACTTGCTGGTGTGTCTTAGGTCATTGTTTTGCTGCATAACCCAGGAATGCTGGAGCTTCAGGACATGAACCGATGGCAGGACAGTCTCCTTCAGGATTTTCTGAACCATGAATTCTGCTGTTTTCGAGAGGAAACTTTACATAGACCTAACTGAACAATAATGAGCAAAATTCTTGACACACCCCTCTTCTTTATATTATGCTTTAAAGAAGCCTGACTTTCTTTCGTGTTGATTTTTTTTCTTAATGGAGATCTTCCAAAGTTTTTCTTTGGATATTGGCTGCTTTTCCCCTCATTACCAGTCTAGTCTTTGTACCTGACCATTTTCAGAGGAATTGTTTGTTAAGCCACTTAAGTGACAGTAATGTTTTGTCTTAGCTACAATTAAATTCAAGCATAAAAAGAGATGCCTAACTTAAGGGATTAACCAGTTTTGTGTCTACACATAATAGACAACTTTGCAAAGAATTTCAAGTTGCTTCCGTAGGCACTCTGCTACTAGCAGCATGTTACAAAAGACATTTGAAAAATGTCAAATAAAACAGTTTGACAGGTATAAAATAGCATTTATTTTGCAACAGGGGGATTCTGAAAGACCTATTAGCTTAAAACTTGGTATATTTTAGCATAGTGTCCAGTGTGTCCTTAGAAATTCGGGGAAACTGGACTAGTAGAGGACAAATGAAGAAGTTTCAGGCCTGAAGGACTATAACAGACAAACAATATCTGAAAGTGATGTCCTTAAGAAATAGGATAAATTCAGCTAACATCTGACACAGGACCTGAGAGATGCATCTAGCCCTTCAGTTGATCCATCTGCTCTTTGCCTGAGCTTCATCAGAAATGGTCTCAGTGGAAGAGTGGATGCTTTTCCATTATATTTGGATAGGTTGGGACAGAAGTTTCATCTAACAACACCTGCTTATAAAGATTATTTACTCAAACTAATTAACAAAAACAAAAAACTGATAATTTGTAATAAAAAATAATTTCATTCCATCATCTTCACTTACAAGTCCATAAAATTAGTTTTAAAGTTACAGATTAGGTGCCAATCATGATAACCCAGGAAATATTTCATCTTTCTCAGGGTCTAGTATTTGAAAAATGATTCCAAAATTAAAGTTTTGGAACTATTTTTTTTAATAGTCTTTTTTTTTTTTTTTTTAAATATTACTTGGCATATAGTCATAGAAATCTGTGTATGTAGAGTGAATGTTGGCACCATCACAACTAATTCAGAACTAAAAAAAAGCTGCTAACAAGCATCGCGTGAGCATTTGTTTTCTTTTTTCACAAAAATATGTTGTGCTTCATAACAGAGGTTCCAGCTGGGTCACCAATGGAAATCATCATTAAGATTGGCCCATCTACAGTAGACTTTTTGGCATCACTCTGGGGAAATAACATCAATCTTTCAACCAACTTTCCTGGTAACTTTCTTTGAGAGCAGCAGTGTCTAATTTAAACTTTTGCCATCTAAACTCTCATGTTCTTTTTGCTATTGAAATGTGTGGAGTAATTGAGCCAAGATCTTAAGAACTAATTGCGGCCTTTAGAAATGTCTTGTTATGTCTATGATTCCAGAGAGTCTGACAAAGAATTTAAAAAAAGAGATCTCCAAATTATTTGAAATACATCATACAAAACAGTCAGCCGAGGAGCAGACTGTTTGATGTGAAAGAAGTCTTCAATAAACCCAAAATTTCATTACATCATCTGCAGGCAACTCTTGCAACAGCTGGTGTCAAAGGAGAGTGATTTCACAAATCTGAATAGCATGGGATCCATGTCCAAAAGAAGGAGGAGAAAAAAAATCTCACATTCACTGTGGCTCATGTTGGTGGAAATATTACAGTTTGGGGTTACTTTGCTCCTTCAGGGACTGAGAAGCCTAAAGTCATTGATTTAACTATGGATTCCACATCATGTGCTTTGAAGGTAATGTGAGGCCATCTGTCTAAAATTTCATTTTGAACTAGGATAGGACTTTTCAGTAGGGTAACAAAATAAGTTAGCTTGCAAATCCACCAAGGAATGGCCTAGAAAGAAGAAATGGAGGGTCATGGTGTACTCTGGTGGAAAAGAAAAAAGCTAGATTTTTATCCTTATGAAATAATGTTTGGGGATTTGAAATGGGAAGGACATCTAAGAAAACCCTTTAATATCTTTCAACAGAGGAAATTTTGTATGGAACAAATTTAGGTCAAACATTTAGGCAAACCCAATGGCAGATTGTGGCACAGTTATACAAAATGCTTACAAGAAATAATTTCTGCTAAAGGGTGGGTGGGAGTTATCAGTTCCTGATGGCAAGACTATACTTGCTATAAGAGTTTGTATGTTCTCCCCGTGTCATGCATTCTGGATGAGGACCCCAAATGCAGACTTTAATATAGGCAGATGAGATGAAACTTCCAGTGTACCTTAAATGAATAGCAGCTGTAACAGTCCAACTGAAAACAAGTTGAAAAGGGTAACAAAATCCAGGGAAGACACAGAACAGAACTGTCACAAAACAATCTGTAAAGGAAAACTAAGACCAAAAATGACAAGAAACACTACAAACAGTAAAAGCGGACTGGAAACGGTTCAGGAGGACAAACAAATGCACTGACAAAGAACTGACTGGGCTAATATGCACACTCACTGAGGGACAATGGGAATTAGACACAGGTGGAAGGAATGAGACATAGCTTCACACAATCGGCAGAACAACAGTGGAGGAAATAAAACCAGATACCAAACACAGGGGACACCTAACTAGCAAAATAAAACAGGAAATGAAGAACAGTGACTGACAAAAACTGACAATGACTAAACTGAGAGGTAAACAAATAAATAAAACTAATTTAACCTCAGAATATAAACAAGGCAAAGACAGGCAGGAAAAATAAACAGGAAAACAAACTAAGAGTCATGCAGAATTAGATAATATCTAATGAGATAATTGGTATCTAACCAGATAGTTACTCTGGACGGCATGTCCTTGGCGTCAGGTAACACTATGAGGAGTCATTTCTAAACAGGATTTGTACATATTAAACTAATATGTAAGGCTACTTTCTTGCATTTGTGCTTTATCTCTCAAATTAGACACATTGTGTCTAAATTATTAACAGCCTGCAGTTGATCCAAAATGCTGCAGTGAGAGTATTGACAGACTAGAAAGAGCAACCATATTTCTCTCGATTGGCTTCTCTTCAGTGCCTCCTTGTTAAATCCAGAATTGATTCTGGATTTCACATACAAGCTCTTGAATAATCAGGTCCCATCTTATCTTAAAGACCTCATAGTACCGTATCACTGCAATAAAGCACTTCACTCACAGACTGCAGGCTTGTTGTGGTTCCTAGGGTATTTAAAAGTAGAATGGGAGGCAGAGCCTTCAGCCTCCAGGGCCCTCTTCTGTGGAGCCAACTCCCAGTTTGGATTTGGGAGACAGACACTATCTCTACTTTTAAAATTAGGTTAAAAACTTTCCTTTTTGATAAAGCTTATAGTTAGGGCTGGATCAGGTGACCCTGAATTCTCCCTTAGTTTTGCTTCAATAGACCGAGGTTGCTGGGGACTTCCCATGAGTGTTTCTTCACTCACTTTTTTTCACTCACTGTGTGTTTGTACACCACTTTGCATTTAATCATTAGTAATTACTAATCTCTAGCTCGTGTCCACAGTGTGTCTTTTGTCCTGTCTCCCATGCCTTATTCCTAGCTGATTGTGACAAATGGTTGCCTATCCCTGAACCTGGCTGTGCTGGAGGTTTCTTCCTGTTAAAATGGGAGTTTTTTCTTCCCACTGTCCCAAGTGCTTGCTCACAGGGCGTCGTCTGATTATTGGGGTTTTCTCTGTATTATAATAGGGTCTTTACATTTCCATTATAAAGCACCTTATTGTGGATTTGGCACTATATAGATGAAACTGAATAGACTATATTTCATAATATGCAGAACTTGAACGTCTAAACTCAAAACGCTAAGTCAAAAACCCAGGACCATGATGCCCTGTGCATGCATGGGTTCTTTCGGGTGCTGAGACTTCCTTCCACCGTCCAAAGACTTTCGATTCATTGGAGATTCTAAATTGACTATGGATATGAGGCAGATAAATGCATGTAAAGACTACATGAATGTATGGTTTGACTTGCAGACTAGTAAAATGCTATAAAAACACTCCAAAGAAATATTAACCCACTACTGCATAGTGGTGTCCTCAGCAAATGGAAAACTGTGTATGTGTGTGACTGCAGCCAACAAAATGGTCAAAAAAGTATGAAAGAACAGCCCACTAAGGTGTGGATAGGAGTCACTATCAAGTGAATGCAGGATCTCATTTTCTGACACAGAAGAAGAGCACTGTTCAGAAATGTAGTTTTTTTTTTCATGCCTCAGGTTAACGGCGATGGGTACTTTTTTGTGTATGTGCTATCACTGACTTTGAATGTTATCACATATTACTGCATTTATGTGAACAACATAGACTTTAAATAATATATGATAATATATTTTTGATTTGACTACTTTTAGCACATGTTGACTACAAAAAAAAATAAAAACATGATCTTTCTATGGATGAAGAGAGCAGGATTGGCATGTTAAGGAAATCCCTTCTGACAGTGAGAGCAGTGGGACGGACAATGAATTTGAGATGGAAAATATAGACGAGTCTATACGAGTAAAAAATTATAGACACTTAATCTACCTACACTCAGTAGATACACTGATTCTGCTAACCAAAACATGCCTGTCCATTCTTTCACAACACAGCAACAACCATAATATTCTCCTGCTACATCCCCCAGATTGGAAAGGCGAGGAGGGGAACACTGGGCCATGCAGCAATATTCAAGATGACTAATACATGACCTTTTAACTAATCTCATAAAATCACGAGTTGATCATTTATATAACAGGAATTCATGATACATTAATTCATGTATTTAATCACCATGCATTTGCTATTTTTACCTACATAAATAGCCCTTATAATAATTTAAAAAAGCATTTATGCATTCTATTTTTAGCGTACAGCTGACCCAAGAAAAACAAAAACGGAGCTTGCATCACCCTCTTGTTGCACATAATATAATTCAAACCATACATTTGTGTGGAAGAGGATTAGGGCCACTGGTTAAAAACAAAAAAACAAACAAAAAATGAAAAATGGAGGCGTCTTGGATTTTTTTCTGAATCTTGAGGAAGAAAAGTCAGAATTCAGACTTTAATCTCAGAACACTGCCCCCTCACCGCCCCCCACCCCCCACCCCCCACACACACACACTTTTCCCTAGTGGTCCCAGTCCTCTTCCATTATTACATGTCGTCTTGCACAACTTAACAACGGATAATTTAGGTGGTTTTCTGGTCCCACAGAACAGAAAAGGGCGTTACATTTTGTCACACGTGGAAATATTCTGCGCGGTGGTGACAGACGGGCAAAGGAGGCGAGGAAAAGATCTGAGGAAGGTTAATTTTAGGAACAGTGGAATTTTACTCACTTTCGTTTATTTTAAAGACACCTAAGCTCCAGAAAATATTTCACAAAGGAAGAGTGCGAGAGAGAGAGAGAGAGAGACAGAGAGCACCTTGCTGTTGCCGGTGGCTCCGGTTGGCTGCGCTCTCCTCCCTCCTCTCTTCCTCAGCACCGGACAGATACCGGGAGCGCACGGTGAATGCATGAAGGATGAATGAACTTTAAATCTGCCTCACAACTTTCTCTCTCTCTCTCGCTCTCTCTGTCTCTCTACCTGACA
>VVHJ01049735.1:12906-28397 GCA_015107715.1 Tylochromis polylepis | reverse complement strand
GTATTTGACAAACATGCAAAACAAAAACCTAAGAAATCCAGAAGACGGCAAATACGTTTTACGACACTGTACATTTAGCAGATGTTTAAGTCGCCCTCAATTACAGAGGACACAACTCCAAAGGGAAAGCAGACGGTTTGAATTCAGCCAGATCCAGTTGACGAATACAACTGTTTCAATGCTCCTCTTTTCCCCGTCTCTCTCACTTCCTCCCTCTCTCTCTGAGCGCCGCCTCAGAGCTATTCTTTATTGCCACCCATGATTAATGCAGCTATGAATGGGTTTCTCTTTCACCCGAGCACTGTGGGAGAACGGCTTCTTTCGTTCTTTCTTTCGTTCTTTCTTTCTTTCTTCCTTTGCCATTTTGCTTTCTTCCCAATGTGACCTGATTTAGTCACAGAGTGTGAAACTGATTTGGACTCATTTGCATGCTAATTCCATAAAGAGAGGTGAAATGATGTGTAAGTATCACCTCGCTGATTCTAGGAGACACCGTCGCATTTGGAAGAAATAATGTGCAGTATCAACTCAATAATTCACAGACTCATTGTTCAGAATCCAACCAGGGAACAGCATGAAGGGACACACTTTTAAGTGCTATACCACATTTTCACAGTTGCATGCAAAAAGAGGTAAAATGCTTGCACTGCTGTGTAGAAAATGCCATTTTTAATGTTGGTATTACTGCACTGTTTGGTTTTTTCATAAAGTTCATGCTTTCATGTACACATTATATCTTGAAAGTCAAGGTTTTCTTCTGATCGGTTCATTAAAAGGTTTGAATTAATTATTTGTTTGGGTATTTAATTTAATTCTAATCCAAGAATATGTGGGCAGTAATTCTGTCTGGAGCCAGTCTCCTGATTTAGTTCAGCATCCTCCCTTTCATCCTCTCATCAATATAGTCTCATTGTATTTTTTTTAAAGAATGTAGTAAAATAATTACTACACTGAAGATGCCTCGATTAGATAATATACCTGTGTAGTAGACTCCACTTGTCTGCTTTGAAGAGAAGACCATAAGCTCCAGACAATGTGCTCTTGCTCTTCACACCTGATTCAGCATGGTGTCATTTTGAAAACACAGGAGCGTGTAAACACATCCTGCTGGCCTGAAACATTTCTCGCCAACTTTCATGCCTCAACTCGTCCGTCACTGCTTTGAAATTGATTATGTGAAGGTGCTGGCCACTAATGCACTGAAGGAGGTGAAGAAAGGTTTCACGCATTCAGGAGACTCTGATTTTTGCAAATGAACAAGAGGAACACGACAGAAGCCTGTTGTTGAGAAGAAAGATAACATGTAGAGCAAACAGCTGATAAATGTTGGTTATTTTCTTCATCTTTTCCTTTGTCTATAAATACAAAGTGCGGTAAACTTCGCACACTATCTATATACCAACCGAAGCATCACAGAGCTCCTGAGATTCAAACAACAGTTCAAAGATAAGCTCATAGTTTAAGAACTGTCACAAATTATGAAACAAACATCCTCCTAACAGTGCTGTGCTAACCACACCTGACCGATCCACAGAATGTGACCTGGATTTACGCGTGCTCCTTTACCTGTTAGACAGAGTAAGTCTGATCTCCAAGACAAAAGCTGGCACGAAATCAAGAAAAATGCTTGGTCAAGTCACTTCAGACTATCATAATGAGTGCATTGATGATAACATTGGCTCTAAAAGCAAAGACGACTGGACTTTAAAAAAATGTATTTAACAGGGGAAGACACAGACCACACTTTCAAGGAAAAAATGAAATTCAATGAGACACGGCTGTCAAAACAAATGAAGTAACACTGATACAGCTGTCGCATTCATGGGTGTAATCAAGAGCTGGACAACAGAGCCTGACCTAACTCGACCTAACTCCTTCATGGTTCATTCAGAGACATCTGACTGTAGACATTAAACAGCCTGGCATTTTATATGGTTAAGACAGAGAATTATCTTTCACCAGCTTCATAATTATAGCCATAATAACTGTCATAATTTGGAATCGCTTAAGCTTAAAAAAGGATAAATATGTTGTGGCATTATGAGTTGATACATTTTTTACATATTTTTTAAAAAGGACAACTTTGTAATGATTGTCAAATTGAATATGACATTAGGCTATCTTGGGAGCAGTATTCTCATCAGTGTGTGATGGTGAGTCACTTCTTGTCTCCTCCAAGTTTTGATGCTGTAATCGAGCCCACAAATAAACCAGAAAACCATTTCTGGTTGTGACAAACACTGAATTTTGATTAGTCTACAAACTTAAAAAAAGGAAGAAAAAACAGCTGGCGTAAGCTGAAAAGCACAAGATTAAAGTCTTTACTGTGCAACCAGAACAGTCAGTGAAGCTGTACAGGGGAAAATGATGAACACTAAACTATTGCCGGACGCTGCTTTTTCATATTACCTTTAGGAAGCACAGCTGGTAGGAAGAGAAAGGTTCAGCATATTTTAAATGACTACATGTAGATGTGCTTCTGTCAGCTCCAATTTTACATTTTTTTCTTCATATTGACTATTTTGGCTGGCTGCAACTATTTTTTTCTGTATTTTAATCTAATTTAAGCCTCATATGGTAGACTGCCAAACAAAACAACATCGCATTTAAAATGCACATTACTCTACCAAGGATGCACTCTCCTCTAAATGTGTTTTAACAGCTTAAATGTTTAGACTTATTTTTAATCTCCATCCGAATCTAAATCTGAGTCAGTGAAGACAGCAATGATGAGCAATCCCACTGACTTCTGGCAGGGGGAAAAAAAGCCAATCAGACCTCACAAAAATTCACAAAATGAGCACGACCTTTTAACACTGCAGCGCTTAATGATGCTGCGTAATGAGTTCAAATTACATGCTAGAAACCATGAAAATCATCAGTCATTTGTTATGCAGTACACAAATACTCTGGTTCACATGAGGTGGCAGGATAATAAAAGTTTACTTTCTGTTTTAGAAAGACGTGTGTGGCACTAACCTTGCTCAAAAGACGACTGACACCAAGAACAGTGGCTTGTGTCCTGTATCAGACCATTATTATTTACTTTTTGTTGTTTTTTAAGTTATTACTTTGGTTATTAGTTGCTGTTTCTTTAGATTAGGCACCAAAATTACTTTAACAAACTCAACAGAGGTTTACACAGTCCACCCTTTGAAGTTGTGTGAACAGGTGCCACCACCGCATTAAGTGTTATTAAGAAGTCATGTTAAGAAGAAAAAAAGTAGTCAGACTTTGGCTGCTCATTTTGATTCATATATGTTTTGTCCCTGTTTTGCACAACTCTTTGCTTGTGAAGCTGAGAAGAAGCGAGACTAACTCTAGCGATGATGCCATCTGGATAAAAACCCTCCATAGATGGTGAATAATTAAACAACTCATACCGACGGGAGAATACGACAGCAGAGCAGTGATCTCAAAAGCTTTCAGTGCTCGGCTACTAGGCGCTTCTCAATCAATATAGTACCAAAAGATGCAATTTGATGGTGTTTGTGAAGTAGTGTGGGCTCAATGGAGTTTTGTTACACCGCTAATGTAATGATAACTGCTAGCTTAACATTTAACAGGTGGACTACCCATACAGCCACGTGGCAAAGTCAAGCAAGGAGTAGCCCAGTGGTGATATCCATGTCCAAATAATCACACTAAAATGAACTACATGGGCATTTATAAATGCTGTAGTAACATTATTACCATGGTTCTCTAGAGGTCCTAAAGGGGAAACGACTACACTGACAGACAACCAAAAATTTCTCTGGGTTTGTACATTATTGAAAGCATTTCATATTGTAAATGTATATAATTTATTTTACTGTGAAAAAGCCAACCCTCATTACTTTATGTTTTGCTAGGGAAGTTGGTGAAAGTCAATATTTGGTGTGATCACCTTTATTCTTCAACATAGCCCAAACTCTCTTAGGCAAGCGTTCTTGTGATTTCTTTAAGCAGTTTTCAGGAATCCGGTCTTCGAGTCTGACATCATTAGCCGTGTCTGGGTCCAAACTCCGCTTCAGGTCCCAAAGTCAAAGGAACACTGCGGCATCCCTGAGAGTTGAAAAACTGTCTAAATTCTTTCATCTTTAATAAAATGATCAGTGTGGCTGCTCTACCAGGTGTAACAATTAAGTTTAACATCCAGGCATCCATGAAAACAGGATTTATGAAATTTAACGGAGTTAGAAGTTAGCAGGGAGTTAGCTCGCTAGTTTCCATCTTAAA
Organism: Tylochromis polylepis; assembly: GCA_015107715.1. Lineage (NCBI taxonomy): Eukaryota > Metazoa > Chordata > Actinopteri > Cichliformes > Cichlidae > Tylochromis > Tylochromis polylepis. The sequence goes on along the minus strand of VVHJ01049735.1, from coordinate 24,179 downwards.
GATGATATACCATGTTCAGACTGAGAGATTTCTGAAAAATTAAAATGTACTGCTCTGCTATCACTTCTGACATAAATGAAGACAGGAAACTACACAGCAGTGACATTTGTAGGGTTACTGAAGTTTGGCTAGCTGGTATATAATGATGTGCTACATTGTGGCTAGCCCCATAGCTATGGTTAGCATAATATAAACACATTAGCACAGTGAAGCTGGAGGATGAACGCTAATTTTTTTCCACTCGATAAAAGTTAACGTGAGGGTTCCCGATGGTTAGGGACAAATGCAACTGCATGGCAGGATGCTGTAAACGGACCAAACTGCCGTCAGGAGAACAACTGAGATAATCCATCCACAATACCAGGTTAGTAATTAATATACTGCTGCATGGGCTGGGCTGTAGTTACATCGTAAAGTTTTAAAAACTAAGCTTTAAAATGAACAGTGGTAATAAAAACTGGGAGAGGCCGACAGTGATCACTGACTGTTTTTAGGGTCTTATTCAGATTAAATAGAACAAGATACAAAGCATTAAAACATGTTAAAAACACAACAGCCTTAATAAACGCAGAGTAGTTTGGACCCGGAAGCAGGGTTCATACGTCATCACTTAAAGACCGGATAGTTCTCCGGTCTTCTTTAAGGACATTCAAAGCTCCACCACTGGCTAACAGAGCCATGACAGATCCCCCACCATGTTTTAATAGTGGCTGTAGATATTACTGTTATACCTCATTCCTGACCTCCTCTGTAGATATTGATGACAATATGAGGCAATTACTTCAAATTTAGATGCAACACTCCTTCAGACTTGTTACTGCTGATTTTCAGTCCAGTTCTTGAGTAATTTGGTATACCTCTGCCTTTTCTCTCTGTTTCCCTTCCTTAAGAATTGCTTCTAGCCTTCTACCAAGACCATTTCTGATGAGGCTTCAGTGAACAGCAGATGGATCAACTGTTTCTTAAGACTTTCAGATACTGTCCTACTTGCTATATCATTTTCAGGCCTGATAATTTTCTTCTTTTGTCCTCCACCTCTCCAGTTTCCTCAATTTTTTCAAGGACACACTGCACACTATGCCTAGACATGCTATGTTTTCAGCTATTAGCTCTCTGGGACTCACCTTGTTAGGTCCAAGGACTGGAGTGAAAATGAGTGAAAAAGTAGCCAATGTCCAAAGCAAAACTTTGACAGTTCTTCAGAAAGCCTGGACAACTATTGTTTAATACTACTTAACAAAATTACCGGAAAATTACCAGAAAGTCTGACTCCTTGGAAGCGAAATGTACAGTACTAAGAGGTGACTCAGGACAGTACTGTACATCTACCGACAGTACTGAAACAGTATTGATGCACAATATCAGATGTTGTAGTCCAAAACCTGGCTTGGAGACAGACTGGTGACCAGGCTATGTTTTACAGCTGGGATAGGCTCCAGCCTAACTGTGACCCAAAATTAGACAAGCAGTTAAGAAAATGGATGTGTGGATTGAGTCCAAAACCAAAATAGAATAAATTATGCATTGACACAAACAGGTAAGAGATTCATGTCTTTGGTTGGTTTCTCTATTTGAACGGAAGTTTGCTAGTTAATACACAGACACAGTGTGGCTTGTAGCTTGTCTGCTTCATGCTAAATTCTATGTAGGAAATTTGCTTCCTCTAATTATTCACCCAATGTAACAATACTACAACACCACAATGTAGCAGAAGCCCATTATAAGTTGTAATTTCATTTTAATGGCATGTGAAAATAAACAGATACTGTATATCTGTAGGTTTGATCTTGGAATGTTTCGCTCAAGGGCACAATAGTCTTTTATTTTATCTTCAGTTATGCAATCATTACGAACAGATTACAAACTGTAAACATTTTGCATATAAAAGCCATAGCTTACAGACCAAAGCTTTTAAGAAGATATTGCCCATGATATCATGTAATGGATAATGAAATTCCCCTATGGCACAGCTATCCACAATGCTAAGACAGACTCATTTATGCCGTTGCATGTCTAAACTGAGAAGCTTATTCATGATTTAATCACAGGTTTCCAAATACTAATTATCTTTTATTATTTCTGCCGCAGGGCTAGAGGTTGTTGCCCTCTTCTGGCTTTCCCCCAGAGTCCAATCTGGTATCCTGCGACTGCAGCTTTGAACAAGATCCCAACAGGCTGCAGGAAAGGTGACTGCCCTTCACTGCAGGTGCTACACAGAAAACGATCCCCGCCCTAAGACAAAGCAGGGGTGGTGGGGGACGAGCCACGCATAGGAGGATGTTATAGAGAAACCGCAGACCTGAAGGAAAAGGTGGAAGGTGACTGGGGAAGGGTCGGCTGGTTGGAGGGGGCAATAACGATAAAAACCTGACCTCTCTGCTCTAAACAGCGAGTTCACATGCTGTGCACATCCTTATGAGTATCTGTCATGGCTCTCCAGGGGCCCTTTACTTCCTCTAACAGCCATACATTACTCTCCTCTCTCTGCACTCATCCTCTACAGTCCTGTTCATCACCCTCTTCCTGAGCTGCAACACAGCCATTGTTCTTCTCGTCAGTCTGTTGCACACTCCCATCTTTAACCTCTTGGTTTGTACCAGTTTTACAGATTTCTCCTCATTTTTTCCTCTGCCTACACACTAGCAAAATGCAAAGATTAGTAAATCAGTTATAAAAGGTTTAGATTTTTTTTTTGCCAAAAGAGGGATATGTGGCTGCAGGATTGCTTTTTTATAATCAGGGATAAGATGCTGCAGATGTATCTATATAATGTCAGTGACCTACTATCCAAATGCTTTCACTGTATGTTTGTAGATTATGAACATAATCTTATCATGGCCTGTTTCACAGATCCAGTGATCAAACGATGCCACCTAATTGTGCCACGGTGATTCACTAAAAAATACTGAATAGCTGTATCACTGCGAATCCTTTAAGGCTTTATGTAACTGTTAATAACATTACGGAGCTTAAAATCTATTTGACCGTGGGCCGGCATCGACATTGCCGCTGCTGCTGCTGTCAGGGAAGTCAACAAAACAAGAGTTGTACTATAAACAGCTAAAAAGGGGGATGCCATACAAGTGGATGATGGCTACACTGAAACTCATTCTACATGACTGGATCAGGGTAGATGCTGTATGATACAAAGCAGAGCCTGTGAGCCTGTCCCCTGCTCCCTCTGAACACAATGAACAGCCAGTGCAATGCTGTCAGCATCTGTCCTCACCAGCATCTGTGCCTGGAACTGCATGATACACAAATCTAATATTAAACACAGGCTTCTGATACAGTCAAGTTTGCTTAACTTGATTTCAAGTAAGGGGATATTACAGTATAGGTGGTGGGAACTAATGTACCTTAGTTGTCTTTAACTTTACTTCCTTAACCTAATATCTCATTCAATTACTAGGCACGTGTGGGGAAATGGCATGGATGGGGTATATTTATAAGAAAATGGGCACATATCATGGAAAACGGGCCATTTCCATAAAGAGAACTCATAGCCTGCACACGCCTGAGCCCCCTCCCCCCTAAATAAAACGATGCTGGCAAAGATGTGGCCCGTTAAGGACATCCAAATTTAATGACCTTCCTCATCTCGTGAGAAACTAAAGGCCTTTTCGCAATACAAGCACAATCGATAATTTTAGGCGTAGACTCGGCTGCGCATGGATGAATCACCGAGAATTGTAACAGCAGGTCTGAGCAGACCTACTCCGAGCTTTTTTTTTTCTTTTTCTTTTTAACTGAGCTGTCCGTGAGAACAAGCACCCTGAATCATAAACTTCGGCAGCAAGAAACGTTTTCGGTCAAAGCTCAGCGCCCCGTTGTTAACACTGATGCTAAAGACAGATCCACGGGCTCGGGCGATCAGCATCCATGCACCCCCCGATGCCTGGGAGGAAGCGTAGAGGTTGTAACCGTTACCGGAGATCAAACCGTGCTTATATTTTTACTTAATAAAAAAAAAACACATCCTACCTGGAAAATGTCATATGCTGCTCAGGTCACCTCCTGTTGAGATTTGCGAGAGATGGAGCTGGCTGGTCGCGCATCACTCGGTGTGCGTGCGTGCGTTTGTGTGTGTATCACCGACTGAAGGCATACGGAGTACAGCGGCTGGCAGCGGAACCCAGGAACGAGCATAACACAAAGCGAGCCCACTGCAGTTGTCTGGTCGGCAAAAAAAAAAAAAAAAAGAAAGAAAGAAAGAAAGAAAGAAACGCTCAAACAAGAGCCAGCTACCCCACCCGAGTGGCAGTTCGAACTGCACCGTCACTGTTACATTACAAAAAGGGCTTAGGTGGTGTAGCTCACAGTGTATAACTACTGGAAACAGGAAATAGGGTGTCCACATCCCGACAAACTAATATGGGACAAACACAGTGTTTGTGTGGTACAAAGTGGGACAGGTAAAAGATCTGGGAGGTAGTCAAATATATCTAAATGCAACTTTTCCAACTCGCTTCCTAAGTAAATACAAGAACAAGAGAGCGCAACTGCTCCTCTGAGAGGCAAAAGCCTTTAAAAACTTTAATTTTTATGATGTTTTTATTTCAACATGCTGACATCATCCTGTTTTTATTACAATATGATGATGTCAGCCCCTTGTCATTGTGACATGTCATATTGTACAGCTCTATTACTCAATATGGTTGCTTTGAAAAATTTTTAAGGTGGACTTTAACCTTGGGCACTAACAATGAAAGTCAAGGTCAAATGATTAGCCCACCTAGGTGCTCATGTCCCCCAAGGTCTAGTATGTTATTGTGAAGTTTGAACGTGATCCATGAAAAATGTGGGTAATATAAAGTTTTTACTGATTTTCACCTTTAGTGTGACCTTGACCCGATTTTTAACAAAATTAAATCACCTCTAGCTTTTATTGGTATCTGTCATCATACACAACTTGAAGATCCTATCTTTAAAACTGTGGATGATAGACTGCTAACAAATAGACAAACAAACAATCAATCAATTACAAAAATAAATAAATAAAACTAAAAAGTACTATTTTATAACACTCACTTATTATGGGCTTACTAACTTGAAAGTTAAAGTTAGGTATCTCAAAACTTTGACTTTTTGGTAATTTGAGTTTTTGATAATAACTTGAAAATAACTCAAAGCTGTGTTTCCCAGAAGTTGCTATAGAAAAAAATCTCCAAACAGTGTTATTACCTAAAGGTGATTCAATTTTTAACTCTTTTAATGGCTCAGGAACATGAATGGTTTATTAGTGTATACAGAAAGAACATATGCAAAAAATATTGTTGAAAAATAATACAACCCTATATATAAAAGTTGGTTCACTGCCTGACATACAGAAAAACAGAATTCAATACTTTGTAAAATGTTTAAATCCTGTATTTCTTTATAATAATTAAAAGACACCATAAGAAATGTTGAGACTGATTAGTAAACAGGTGCATGTCATTGGAAAAGTTTAAAATGAGAACAAAAACATATTTAAAAGGGCCAAGTACCTCCTGTTGCTTCAGAAATTATGTTCATTTTCTATTATTAATTTTCCAGCCTTAAAGCCCTGTGCCTGCATAACTTCATCACCACTTCACCGTTATTATTCCTATTGATAAGCTGAGCTGGTAGCTTGCTCCACACTGAATATAAGTACAGTAAATAATTATAAAAGATGATAGCAAGTTTTGGTGAGCCTTCAAAGTCAGAATCAGAAATAAATCAGGAAGCAGATTGTAAAATTGACATAAAAATGTATTTTTAACTGTTATCTCTGCTACAGACTTGGATTACATTATTGATAACTCAGTAAAAAAAAATAACTGCACAAATACACTACTCTTTATTTATGAGACTGAATAATTTATAACCAGTGACACCGCAACTAACTGTGTTGACCACAGCTGATCCATCTTGAACTTTATTGCCTCTTTATAAAAATGTATTTGTGTTTTCACATCAATTATAGAAGCAGCAGTTAGTTAAGTAACATAGCAAGGACAATTTTCTATAAAAACACCACAGCCTCAGGTTTCAGACGGAAGACAGCACTGTCACCAGGTGGCCGCACCTGTACATCACAACTGAGCCAACCACTGAAAGCGCTGCCAGATGGGTGAGGCTGAAATCTGACACAGAGGAGCAGACTGGAATATGTTAAAGAACACTGATGCTTTGTGTGTTATACACTGGAAAAACTGGACTTCCTAGCACTATCATTAATGAATGTCTTTTTACCATTTTGATTACTTTCGTCAAAATTGTGCTGAAAAATCAATTGGACAATATACTTTAGAATGGTTGCTGGTGGTAAAGAGGCTGAAAATAAGAGATGGGGAACCAAAAGCCCACGCAGCAACAACATGAAAAACTACAACAACTTAAACATGATCTTTAAAACACACTGTTTTCAATAACTCGGACACTAGAAAGTGTCTTTATGGTCATAATTCATCACGAAGACCCTCTGGCCTAAAATGGATTTGGATCATTTCCTTCTCGCCCCCAACGATTTACCACCTGATCAGCTTCAGAGTTGTTAGTGCTATGACCCAGTTTTTCCTGCACCTACTCTCTGGCATCACTAAAATGGAAATACACAGTGAATCTACTCACCTTTTATAACTATTTCTTTGTTTTGAAAAGCTGTAAAAGACCTGACATCAGACACTTTGAAAATTAGCAGCCTTAAAAACAGGCTGATTAGTATATAATATAAACGAATTTCAGTAAAAGCAGACTGTCGAATAGTTTCTTCTTACCTGATAACCTTAGCAGCCCATACGCTTCCTGGTCCTCTCTGTGCAGCATGATAGTTTCCTCTGGCATAAAAGTATTTGTCTGAGTTCATCCAGTTGGTTGAGTTGGTAACTGGTACCACTGGGCATTGGTTAGGACAATTAGAATCAGAGCAGTTCCAACCAGAAGCAACTTCATGATTAGAGAAGTCTAAAAGGAAAGAAACACAGATACAAATATACTTTTACATGCAAAAAAGATTCAAACTTATACATCAACATAATTTCTTCCATGCCTATCACTAAATCAAAATCTAGTTATTTTTTTGACAGGCTTTAGAGATTTAGTTTAGTTTTTACAGTTTAAAAGTGTTAAGTTTTACTTTCATTTTTAATAGTTTCAGTGTTACTGTAATTGCAGTGTTTAATATTACTATTGTATGGAGGGAATAGTCCCTCTATGGATGCCCACCTGGTAGGATGTCCAAAGGCAAGTTGTTCCTGGGTGATGGGCCAGACAAAGAGCTATTCACAAGACCAGAAAGAACATATGCAAAAAATATTGTTGAAAAATAATACAACCCTATATATAAAAGTTGGTTCACTGCGTGAAATACATAAAAATAGAATTCAATACTTTGTAAAATGTTTAAATCCTGTATTTCTTTATAATAATTAAAAGACAGCATAAGAAATGTTGAGACTGATTAGTAAACAGGTACATGTCATTGGAAAAGTTTAAACTGAGAACAAAAACATACATATTTAAAAGGGCCAAGTACCTCCTGGCCGCACCTGTACATCACAACTGAGCCAACCACTGAAAGCGCTGCCAGATGGGTGAGGCTGAAATCTGACACAGAGGAGCAGACTGGAATATGTTAAAGAACACTGATGCTTTGTGTGTTATACACTGGAAAAACTTGTCCAAATGGAGGAGTATAAGTATCCTGGGGTCTTGTTCATGAGTAAGGGGAGTGGGAGATTGAAAGATGGATTGGTGTGGTGTCTGCAGCAATATGGGCACTGTGCTAGTCCAGTGTGGTGAAGAGAGACCTGAGTGTAAAAGTGAAGCTGCCAATTTACATTCCTACCCTCACGATGGTCATGAGCTCTGGGTAATGACTGAAAGAACGACAGCATGGCTGGGCTCAGCCTGAGCAATAAGGTGAGAAGTTCAATCATTTGTGTGAGACTCAGTGTAGAGCCGCTACTCCAAATGGGAGTCGGGTGAGGTGGTATATTCGATTGGGATGCCTCCTGCTCACCCCCTAGGTGAGGTGTTCTGGCCGTGCCCTACTGAGAGGAGGCCCTGGGGTAGGCTCAGGAGACACTGGAGAGATCACTTTGTGTCACTGTAGCGCCTGATCAGAAGGACAACTGACAGTATTTGGTATCAAAAAACGTTTCATTATCAGTGTAATTATTGAGAGGTAATGTGAAGTGGACCAGATGACAAGAAAATAACCCCACACCAGCCTTCAGTTGTTTTCCAGAGCTCTGATTATATTTCCTTACAGGTACTCAGGGTTTTACACTCTCACCAGTGGCACAGCTAAACATCAACCCCCCCCCTCCTTAAACAGGCACTGGTCATACCACCACCAATAAAATTTAAAAGGTTTCCACCCCGACACACTCCAGCTACAAATAAACATTTACAGTAAAGCACTGTAGATATTTTAACACACCCCACATATATCTGACTACAAACAAACCCCCAGTTAAATAATATACGAACTAACCAAATCAAATCAAACTAAAGATTCAGCCCACTTCACCCCCCAGCTCTCATCTGATGGTTTACCCCAATGACAGTGGATAATTGGGTGAACATCATTAGCCTGTAATCATGTGTGCACTCCATGAATCAGGCCTTCGGGAAGTTGACCTCAAAAGAGAGTGGTTAGTGGACTTCAAAACAAAAGCATAACAAAAATCAAAACTTCCTGTCAGACATTGCGGGTGTGCGCTGGACCTTAGTGAGGGAGACGCTTCCCCGCAACCTCACAGGTGGCTTAAGACTTTTGCAAATTAATGTGTACATTTATTTTAAATTAATGACGAGGAGTACGTTCCTCGACTTATCTGACGCTTCTGACTCCCCCGTTTGAAGTTAAAATGACTTTACTCCTCACTTGTAGTATCTCCACGGACCACACTTTGGCAATCAAGTATCACTGCTCTATTAAATCAAGCTTGCACTTCATTTATGGTCATGGTTAGCGTCACCACTTTGATTACGACTTTTGCGCCGCTAGAGGGCAACTTGACTTCCTCTTCCTCTAATGCTCCAGGGGACGCAGTACCAGCCTTCCCCTTTCTATTATGCATGATTTTTACTTTCCGTAAACACTTATCCTCGACTACAGCTTCAATTTACCTTCTCTTCACCTTTAACCCAGATCATTGGTTAAGTGGGGAAACTGAGGAGGTTGGGCTTTAGTAGGCATATGAAGCTGGACAACCAGACATGCTGGTGTATAAACTACTCAAAATCAAACGGAGTGTGGCCCTGTCCAATAAAAAGTGACTTGAAGCAACAAACATCTAGTCAAAGGCCCTATAGCGAATTGTGGGCGGGCTTAACAACCGTGTGCGTAAGGTAGAGAGTAGGAAGAGGAGGTCAAATGCATTGAGTGAAAACGTGAGGCTGTTTCAGGACAGATACACAAGTGGAAAGCTACAATATAACGGTTTAGTTTACGGTGACGTTATTAGGTATTATATTCAGAGACAGGAGCGGGAGTTTTTCGGTGTATTTTAGTTTGTGCGGGTAGCTTCCGCTAATTTAGAAGCTAGTGAAGAGAGATAAGGTAATGCTAATGCTAACGTTACATGTCGCGTGTTTGCAGACAGCCCAGCAGCTAGTGGCACGACCACAGTAAGTTATGAATTTTGCTCGCCATACTTGTGTATCATTATCTGCGTAGGTAGAGAGGGAATGCGCTGTGGTAGCTCGTTAGTTCGTTAGCTAACCTTGCTGCTGCACTTTGCTACTTCTGGAATTCACGTTGTCTTTGTGAACTTTTGTCACGGTCACAGCTGTCATGTTTCACTCGGTGCCCCGCCGTCCGATCTGTGAGATCGGTGTAAATACAGTGAGGCTTCAGAGCAGCTGGTCATTTCGATGCACTGTCGAGGAGGGAAGGGGAAAGCTTGAGAAGCTCCCGTGGCTAGGCAGGAACGTGGGCCTGCTGCTGTCCTGGCTCCAAAGGGCAGGTGTGCGTACCAGCGAGTCCGCGGGGTCTGGTCCCAAGAGGAAGGGTTTGCTGTCCATTTTTGCGGACCATTGCGGCTTTGTGACCGGCCAGAGACTCCGGCGTGCATGCCAGGTTGGAGAGCTTTACTCCAACCTGTACTCGGAGCGCACCAAGTGGACCCTGGTTGGCAACATATGGCGCAGATTACAGAGCAAGCACGCCCCCACTGGGAAACTTGTGGCTGCCCTGGCTGGCGTCTTCATGTGGGAGAATGAGAAGATTCAAGATGAGGAAATTCAGAGGTGGGGAAACTTTTTATAAAAGCATATAATTAATACAAAAAAGGAATAAATGTAAAAACGCCTCTTACTCTCAGACAGCTTTTGGTGCACTCAACAAAGCAGCGCTGACATTCCTGTCCTGATTCAAAATTTTAGTAAACAGTGGAGTTTAATTTATTCTTACATTTGTATGTACAGTTTAGCATTTCATTATGATCTGAATATGACCTGTAAGTAATATAAACTCGATATTTACATCTTTGTGAAGGTGTGGACTGGAGCTACAAGCTCTGGAAGCTGCAAAACGACTAAGCGTGTCTTCGGGGACTGCAACTGGGCAACAGGAACCAGGTTGGGAAATTGTGGTGGAAAAGAAGGACTTCAGAGTGTGGAAGCGACCTATTCTCAACAGTCACCTCTACGAATATCGAGGTCAGCTAACCCTGCGCACATGTTTAACAGGGTCTCTCATATTTGTCCAATTTTGTCATAGAAGGAGAAATATTTGTAGCTCTAAAGGGTTCTGCAGATTTTTCTTGCATTTGTGAGCAGATAATTGAAGGTACTTTGAGTTGGTCTGATTTGTCTGAGTTATCTTTCACTTGCAGTATTGGGCTCTTATGGCGATGTCACACCAAGACAGTTCTTCAATGTACAGGTATATTTAAGTTCAGTCTAATTATGTGCAATTTTGACTACCTCAAAAGTTTAAGTCTGTGAGGAAACTGCATGAAACTGGTCACCTATTCTATTTCAGTGCTGGCATGCATGAGGAAATGATTAGGATGTACGAGAAGGCTACACTCCTAATCTGTTATTGGGGATTTAGGTGTGCAGCAATCTCTTTACTCTTGAAGTTTGACCTTCTGAACCACTGTTTACTCAAACAACCTTTTAAAATTGACACATCAAGTTTGATTATAGATTAATATTAATTGGAGTGGGTTTTTAAAAAAAAATTTTTATGGGATGTATTTTTTGGAATCGCATTACACATCACAGCAATGCTTTAACAACAATAACACTCTGCCTTTCCCTCCCCCCCCCCCCCCCCCCCCCCCAAGGGCAGG
>VVHJ01049735.1:0-10386 GCA_015107715.1 Tylochromis polylepis | reverse complement strand
ACTTATTTTGTTATTGTTGGGTTCATCAACACAGTTTGCACTCCTGGAGCTCTGGATATTTCTGTGTTGCTGCAGATCTTCTATACACAGCCGGAGGACTGTATTCTCCCCCCCCCAAATGGGTGTGATGAGATTTGCAGCTTTCTCCTAAATTTTGATTCTACAGTTTTGTTCACATGCGTCCTACTGAAACTCCTTTGAATTTATCCTTCCAAGTCACCCTTGCATGCAGGGGGGGTGCTATGAATGTACAAAGAGCAGCACATGCTACAGAATATATAACATCGCCTATTGAAGTACACTGTTTACAGCCTGACAGACTGGCACAAGAAACATGAAATAATTTGTTGTAAAAAAAAAAACAACTTCACATCTTGTAGTGCAAGCTTATGCCCTAACTTCCATAAATGGTACATTTGAGTGAATCAGCTAATTCTATGTGGTGGTTTCCACTTGTGTGAGGGAGGTCCTGTGTGTGGGTATGTGTTTGCTCCCAGCGTGTCAAAAGTGTGTGTAATTATATTCTGTTGTGAAGTGTTTTCCTGCTGTTTGTATTTTTAACAATGGCAGTGTAAGATGAGATACTCTTCATAGGTTGACTGTGCAAATTGAGACTCTCATAATAACCCAATTAAACAGTATGTCATACTTGCTAATGTTTGGCTTGTGTGCGAATGTAACATTTGAATGATCTGTTAATTGAAGACACCTCTGTGCCGCCTGCAGTATTTAAAACCAGTTTTCACATCTTATTTTTGTTTTGCAGGTAACTTTTTTTCTCTCTCCATTGTTTAAACTATTTTAGGAACAGAAAGGGGGGTGTGTGGTTATGAACAGGTGCACTTGTAATCCATGTGATTTAAAGTTAATTTCTGAAATGGAAGAAACATTAATCTGATCAAATAAATAGACCTTTATGTGTATCATTGTGAGTTCAACTGTTGATGCAGAAAGCATTTGGCTTTGACTTGTGCTGCTCTGGGAAATGGGTGATTAGCATAGTGTTTGTATTGAAGAGCCACCATAGTCCAGTCTAATGGGCTAATCTGTAAATCCAATAGGCTGTCTGGTCAGAGGGTCCGTGACACTCTGCACATACAGGCTTTACTACACACACACACTGTTTAATTTGTCTGCTTTGGGTAAGACTCACTGCTGTATCTCATATCTATGCTGCATATTGATTCTTTGCACACAATCAGCACAGTGCACTACTTTAGCATTAAATATTTATCCATCCATCCATAAAATAGCTACACGTCATTTATAAAAGAAATCTGCCAGTTTTGTCTTAAGTGCTTGACTTGAAGGTACCTTCACATCTTTTTAGGTTCATGAAGACGTTTCACCTCTCATCCAAGAAACTTTTTCAGTACTAAAACTGATGGTGAGTCCCAGGTGCAATTAATGAGCACTTAAATCTGATAGGTTTATGTATAATAGTATTGAAAGTTGCAGTCCCTGTACTTAGTTGCAAATGATACAGAAGAGGAGACAACATAAACGGAGTAAAGTCTTTTTTTTTTCAAGTGGCAGGAAATTTGAAATGCAGCTTTTCAAAGCAGCTCACTAAATACCAGCAAACACGGTTTCTGCACAGTTTGTCACACAAAAGTTTTCTGCTAGCTAATGTACAGTTGCTGTATTTCCCAGAGAGAGAGAGACTTTAAGTGGACAACGAATGTTTTTGGAAAACATCTTGCAACTTTTAATTCAGTTGACTTAATCCACAGAAAGCAGCAGCACAGGTCAGTAGGTCAGTTGATCAGTCTACTCAGAGAAAGATCTACTGGAACTCCAAATAGGCTATTATGTCACTTATTAACTAATTCTGTTCCCCAGATTGCACTGCTGCAGCACTTTGTTCCTCTACCTGTCAAATCCCGCTTTAAACCCCGCTGGGGTATGTTTAACCCTTAGTGGGGTCAAATCACAACATCAGTTGCCTCAAGGTGCTTTATATTTTAGATTAAAGACCCTACAATAATGGAGAGAAAACCCCAACAATCAGATGACCCCCCCTATGAGTAAGGACTTTGCAACAGTGGGAAGGAAAAAACTACCTTTTTAACAGGAAGAAATCTCCGGTAGCGCCAGAATCGTGGAGGGGCAGCCGTCTGCCGTGACCAGTTATGAATGCAATGAGGGAAGGGAGACGAGGCAAAAGAAGGGTCACAGAGCTTGAAATACTTGGGAAGGGATTTCTGGATTGCATCACAGGTGGCTGATAGCTGGTGTTGCAAGCCACCACTTCTGTTCAGTGATGATCTTTCACATTGGCCTCCTTTCTCAAACCATCTGTCTTTGTCCAAAATGTGAACATTCAAATTCTCACAAGAGCGTCCCTTCTCCTTTAAGTGCAGACATACCACTGACTCTTATCCTGATGAGCTGTTTCTTCTTTGCATCTCTAGAGTGGATGTTTGGTCATTCATATGTGCAGATACAAGCACTCCTCATTGCAATGCACACCAGACACTGTGTTGTCTTTTGTTTAAGTTGGCAAACAACCCTCAGGACTGCCTCCAAGATGACAGCTTCCCAGGGTTAAATACCTGGTACACGCAATTAGCTGAAGCAGCCACTTGGTAGAAACGTGAAGCATCCTCACAGACCAGAAAGAAGCCCAGCCGCCTTCAAGCACTGAAGACTGAGGACCTACAAACACAAATCTGCCAGTTTAAATTCATAGATAGAGATCCAAAGATTTAATAGCTCAAGCTAAGAGTAGTTTCACATGGGAATGGGAATAGTTTTTGTCATTTAACAATATTCTTGTCAAGTCTAGTTTGAAAAATAAAAAATGTCCACTGTGATCTGTGTATCTAGTGAATTAACCATGCAGAACCTGCTTATCCAGTCCTAAGTGTAGTTTTCATTTGAGAGGTTTATCAAATATTATGTCTTAAAGTGTTTCTTTATGCTTCACAGACAGAATTTAGGGCTACGTAATCATTGCTTTGAACTGCAGATGGTGAGGTCTTATTATTTTTCACTTTACAGTCTGAGCAGAAAAACCTCCAGGGTTTTTACACTTGGGGACATATTGACTCGTCAGAGAAGGAGGAAATCTTTAAAGGAAGTAAAAAATGTCTTAAGTTCATTGAACAACAGGCAGCATGGCGGTGCAGTGTTTAGGAGGTCGTCCTAAACACCTGCTTGTTGGCTGTGGCTGTTTTTGTGTCGATATTTCATGTTCTACTGCTGCCTCCATCAGTTTTCTGAGAGCACGTTCATTCTTGATTCTGAAGTTGTCGTGACTGAGTGCATATGGTTCTGTGTCCCTGTGCATTTGTTAACTTTATTATAGGCTGGCCACGTACTCAGAATTTACTCGACCTCTCGCTTAATGGCTTGAGCCCCTTCGCATTGGGTAAGTGGTTAACAAAGTGGATGGATGATTCTGTCACTGCAAACTGTCTCAGTGAGACATTTGAGTAGAATGTATTAGTAACACTTACACAATCACTGTATTTTAAAATAGCAGCTACAGCTGAGGAATAACAAATGGCACGTCACCACATCTGTAATGAGCTGATTAAAATAAGAGTCATAAAGAAAGGAGGAGTCTGGTTTTCATATTTCATATTTATTGGTTTGATGCATTAGTTGGGATTGGACGACACAGACTAAATTTTAAAAGAAATAGCCGACCTCTGCGGAGAAAATGGAGTAATATCATTTGATGATCATTTCAAGAACATAAACTCGGGCTGAGACATATTGGCTTGTAAATTTCAGGCGTTTCTAAGAGTCTCATCATTTGATCTGTGGTGAGTCTGCAGTCCTTACAGACGACACGTTGTTTTAATATATGACCTTTACCAGGCTGAAATCACTGGACATGCTCAAAAGCCACTGAGCACTTATTGTAATTGATCAATTCCACAAACCTCCCATATTTTTTGCCATCAACCTTATAGATAAAAAACACTTTATTTATACGAATGCTATGAACCTGTTCAGCTGCTTTCACTGTTAAGTTTTCCACTTTATTCAACATAAGCAGTAAAAATATACGGAATATTTAGATGGTATTAATGAACCATAGCCCCACATCTTAGTGCATCATGAGATATAAACTATAATATAAACTAAACACTTTGTAGTATTATTAAAATTGACCCTGTGGTTATTGATCTTCTTTGTATTTTTCTACCACACACCACCGTTGTTGTCCAATCTTATTTATTGCTCTATTTTTCGTGATCACTTCATTTATACATTAATATTTGGAAAAATGCAAAGACTGAAATAGATATCCAGATAGCTGAGGCAGATAGTGCACACAAGACTCCAGAGTGCTTGGCACAACCATGGACAGAAGACACACTGCATGGTTAGATCAAGCACAATGGAGTCATGAGCAACGACAAAAAAAAGTCCAACAGAGATCGCACAGATACAAGTCGCCCAAGCAACGTGTCGTATTGATCAGGTTTTTGTGCAAATGTTAAGTAGCAGTTTTTGGTTTTTTCCTGAAAAAAAAAGACACAGCATTGTTAAAATATTTTATGGGTTTTGTTGAAGGACAGTCCTGCAGTCGGTGCCGTCGGCAATGCAAAAATTCAGAAAAATCAAAAAAGTGTGAGAGAAGTGATCTGAGCTCATGAGGAGGTTGTTCAAAAAGAAAGAAAGAAAGAAAAAAAAATACCCCTGGTTGCACTACGATCAGAAAAAATGAAGAGACTTGCAGCTAGGAAGATCTGCAGAATAAAAAAAGGAAAAGATTACTCACAGGTCATGCTCACTGCGGGAAAAAAGGGCAACACCCTTCCTGCGCACGAAATGCGTCAAACCCCACCCTCTCGCCCTTCACGCCCAACTCTAACAGAGGAAAAAAGTCACCATTCGATCATTTTTTAGTGTCTTTAAAAACTCAAATCTCAAATATTTTTAAGAAAAGACCCACAGCAGGCCTGAAAAATGTTGGCTTGATTAAATTTGTTTCCTCATTGGGCATTCCCAAAGTGATCAATGGAAACAGAGTTTAAGTAATTCATCTGTGATCTTGTTAGGGTCGTAAGATCTCATAGAGTCCAAGTCCCTGAAATTTTAGTAGTTATTGACTAAAAACAAACCATGCTCCCTGGACACTATTGAATTAAGAATTAGAGCTATAGCTACTTCTCTGTAGTCCATCTGGGGTGCATCTGCCATCTACTAAGAGTAACGAAAAACCACTCCTAACATTTTAGCCCTAACTATGTTAATGGTTTCCATGTTGTGATACCATCAGGCTCAGAGAGCTTCTTTTCCAAAAGGTTTGACAATCTTGTTACCTTCCCTTGTGTCTCTTTCCAGCTCCCCAGGGACATTTTAGTACAATGAGAAGGCACGGCACAATAATCAACTTACAGCGCTCAGCAAGTGAAACCACTTTGTGTGATGAAATTACACCATAATGCATATTAATGCACCAAACAGGAAAAAAAGCTGCATTTGGAAGTGACCAAATGGCACGAAAACTGGAGTACTTTGGGTGAAGATGGTGGGTGGCGGTGGTGAAACAGACTTTTGTTTTTCAGAACAATGAGGATGTTTGAAAGGGATGCAGTGCAGCTGATGGGATGGTTTGATGGGTTTTATGGACAGATGATGGTTGTGATACATGATTATGCTTACTTACCTTCTTTTTTTCCTTTCTTCTTCTGGAAATCAACATGGCTCAAAATACTAAGAGAAGTATTTGAAAAATGAGCTTTCTGAGCTAAAGCAACTGTTCTTTAAACCTGACCAGCACAGTATCACTGAAAACAGTTAGTCTCAACCTACTCTGTGTTTTATGGACAACTTTCCAGCTGCTTTCGTTGGAAAGTCTCCTCTACACATTGTCTTTCCAAGAAACTCACCTTTCCATTCGCTGGCCTCAAAGCAGGCATAAGGCGGAGGTGGTTGAGGGGTGGCGAAGACTGCTGGGTGCTCTGAGCTGTGTCTTGGGGTCTTCCAGCTTGCTCTACTGGAGACAGACTGTCCTGACTGCGTCCTCGGCACCCTTCAAGTCCCCAACTCCTGCCCCTCCTTCAAGCTAGGAGGGGTTGGTGATGTTCTCTTGGGATAGGTGCACTGGCAAGGAGGACTTGGTCAGGCTGGGATTGGATGTAGGTTGTGGAGTCTGAATTTGGGGGGGCAGTTCCGCATTTCATAAATATTAATACAGAGTCCTCTCTCTCCAAATGGGTTGATTCTTTAATTTTGTTAGAGGGGGAAGTGCTTTATTCACTTAATGGCTTTTATTAGTGCCCACTGTTCAACTCTTTCATTAGCTAAAGTGCTGCTATAATTTACAGGGTAAAAGGGGGTGGGGAAGAGGCGGTGTCTGGGAAGGGTTGATCCTGCTGCTGCTCCTGCTGCTGGACAGGCAGGCATCACCTTCAACCACTGCAGCTTTTACTAAAAAGCGGCTTTTCGGCTAAGAGAACTGGAATCAAAAGATATCAAATACTCTCCAAGAACCGTTATCCTGTCGGTCATGTTGTCTCTCTTTCACATCTGCTTTTTTTCTAAACACATCTGTCCAAATCTAAAGTGTAAAGGATTATCCAGAATTAGACACTGTAACCAATCTAAAAAAAAAAATAAAAAAAAAAAGCACAATATTGATGACACTTCTTACAAATAAGTGGCCTTCTACTTATGAGCAGAGAAAGATTTTGTGGAAACGCAGTGGATTTCTCTCGCTGGCAAACTGGAATCATTTTTCTTTGCGGTTCCCTATCATATTCATTTAGTAAATGCAGATAAAAGCATACAGTTTTCTGCAATATTATATCCAATATATGATAAAATGTCTGCATTTTATGTATTCATATTAAATAAAATTTAAGGGTTTCTTATTTAGCTTGGCAACACATCTCTGAATGGGTTTGGCGCCCACGTTTGATCATTTAAAAAAAACAAAACATCTTCACGTCTGGACTGTTTGATTTGACTCTTCAAATTTCAAATCTAGCCATATTACACTACAGTTTACATGCTTGGTGTTATCCACCGCATTCATTCATTACCATGTGGTGCTCGCACTCAAAGTGGTCTTGTTGTAACATACGGACATTAAATAACACCAACTTCCAAGCGTGCACCCAGCTCCAGTAAAAAGCAGATTTATTTTGCTCTGTGGAGTTTGGCTACTTGTGAACATCCCAACAACCCTCAGACTGCATCTGAGTGAATGAACTTATTAACCTGAGTGGCCGTCCCCACCAGAGAGCGGGGGAGTGGGTGGGCCACCAGTTTGAATAACTGTCCCCATCATCAATGTCACATAAATCTCTCTTCCCCCCCTCCCCCCTCTGAGCCACACTTAAATGTTTGCCATAATGCTGGTGCATATCTGCAACATTTCTGTGGGATTTTTCCTAACAAACCAAATTTAGCATAACACAGAAAACTCCTGGTTACTCTTTTAGATAAAGTAATACATCTATTATCTGAATAAAAGCACAAGAACCGACACATTGAGATTCCACTGTGATTTTATTGTACAGTTCTTTTAGGAGTCAATAGAAGCCTTAACCAATATTCAATATGAACTATTCATGGTGTTAAGTACTGTGTGTTACTTTAAATATGACACTTTAACCTGCCATTGTTTTAAATAAATGAAAGCAAAAACAACAGATGCTGTAATGACAGACGTGTCCAGTACTTTATTGAGCAGCTGTACAAAACACTTTGTGATAACACGGGTCATGCAGTGAGGATTAAGACTTTTTTTTTTTTTTTTTTACTTTTTCACCAGCTGGATAACATCTTCATCCTCCATCACGTGGTCCTTGCCCACCTTTTGAGGGTTGTGCTTTACAGAGGAGCCCCAAACAAGTGCACTGAAAGAAAGAGAGTTAAGAAAAGAAAAAAAAGAGTTTGATCCTGGTTGACTGATGATTCCTTCAAGAGTGTGAAAAGAAAAGATATCAGCCCATTATAAAGTAGCCCTACAACTCATTCTTTACTACAGCTCTATTATAAAGGAACCTACTGGGTACGTGACATCCTTTAGGTACAAAAGCTTGCATGTGTCACAGTTTGACCCGTCTGTTCCCTTGAGGATGGCTAATGCTCAGCAGCACTAACATAATGACTGACTGACGATGTTATCTTGGCCAGGCCATTTGGAGATGATGGTGCAACATGCGGTCACATGTCTAAAAATCAAATGTTCCAGTGATGGCAACATTTAGTCTGGTAAATGTTGCCATTAAGGAAGGTGATAGAGTCATGTGAAAAAGAATGTACACCCAGGTTTAGTTTTAAGGTTTTGATGCATAAAAACACAGTAAGAATAATCTGGTCAATACCATGCTCTAAAATCACTCACATACAACCTCAGATGAACTAAAAAAAAATACGAGCTATTACAGTATGTCATTATTTATTTAACAAAAATTAAGCCAAAAATGCAGAAACAATGTGTGAAAAACTAAAGTACACTCTTCCTGCTTCCATAGTAATTATGAGGTGCCCAGGTGTGGCTACTCAAAACAGAAATTTTGGCAGTTTGTTGGTCAGGAGGATTCAGGTGTGTTAATGATGGGGACCAATTGTTGCTGCTCATCAAAATGCTAACAGTTATTGAACGTCATTTACAAATAATTTGAAGTCTATCACTCTACAGAGAAAAAGATTATTCACAAGTTGGAAACATTAGAGACAACTGCCAATCTTCTCAGGAGTGGACATACCAGCAAATTCAGCACAAGGTCAGATAATGTCATCTCAGACTCTACAGGCCTCAGTTAGCATGATAAATGTTTAAGTTCCCGACAGTACAATTAGAAAACCACTGAACAAGAGAAAAAAGGTGTTGCAATGCCCCAGACGAAGTCCAGACCTAAACTCGAGTGAAATGCTGTGGTGGGACCTTTAGAGATCTGTGCATAAACAAATGCCCGAAAACCTCGATGAACTAAAGCAGGGGTGGGGGAACTCCAGGCCTCAAGGGCCGGTGTCCTGCAGGTTTTAGATGTGTCCTTGATCCAACACAGCTGATTTAAATGGCTAAATTACTCATGAAGTTCTCCAGAGGCCTGGTAATGAACTAATCATTTGATTCAGGTGTGCTGACCCAGGGTGACACCTTGAGGCCTGGAGTTCCCCCACCCCTGAACTAAAGCAACGTTATAAAGAAGAGTTGGCCAAAATTCCTCAACAACAATGTCACCGAATGTTCAGAAAATGATTAATTTATAATATTTATATTCAAGTCATTGCAAGTTACTTATAATATAATATAATATTGCGTTTAAAGGTGGTTTTCTACAAGTTGTTGAATCAGGGGTTGTATGTTTTTCACAAAAATCCAGCCTAGCTTTTGTTAAATAAATAATGACACTGTAATATTCCATGTGATGTTGTTCATCTCAGGTTGTATTTAAACAACTTTAGAACCATTTAAAGACCACATGGCATTTTATTTTGTCTTCATCTGTAAAACCTTAGAAATTGAGAGAGGGTGTACTTATTTCAGTAACTTAAATAAACAATTGATAGACAAAAACATTTCAAAAATATTAGCATTTTAGCTAAGGCAACTATACTCACTACTTAAATTCTTTGATGAGGTTCTTGTGAATCTTCATGCAGAAATCCTCCACTGAAGTTCGTTCGTTGGGGAGCACAACAGGAGATGTGTAATCAGGAAGCTGGCCTTTGGGTTTGGTGTAGCTGCAAGTAAGCACATCATCTCAGTCACTTTTTCCAGTCTGAACATACAGTCGTGGCCAAAAGTTTTGAGAATCACATAAATATTGGAAATTGGAAAAGTTGCTGCTTAAGTTTTTATAATAGCAATTTGCATACACTGCAGAATGTTATGAAGAGTGATCAGATGAATTGCATAGTCCTTCTTTGCCATGAAAATTAACTTAATCCCAAAAAAACCTTTCCACTGCATTTCATTGCTGTCATTAAAGGACCTGCTGAGACCATTTCAGTAATCGTCTTGTTAACTCGGGTGAGAATGTTGACGAGCACAAGGCTGGAGATCATTATGTCAGGCTGACTGGGTGAGAATGGCAGACCTGACATGTTAAAAGGAGGGTGATGCTTGAAATCATTGTTCTTCCATTGTTAACCATGGTGACCTGCAAAGAACCGCGTGCAGCCATCATTGCGTTGCATAAAAATGGCTTCACAGGCAAGGATATTGTGGCTACTAAGATTGCACCTAAATCAACGATTTATAGGATCATCAAGAACTTCAAGGAAAGAGGTTCAATTCTTGTTAAGAAGGCTTCAGGGCGTCCAAGAAAGTCCAGCAAGCACCAGGATCGTCTCCTGAAGAGGATTCAGCTGCAGGATCGGAGTGCCACCAGTGCAGAGCTTGCTCAGGAATGGCAGCAGGCAGGTGTGAGCGCATCTGCACGCACAGTGAGGCGCAGACTTTTA
>VVHJ01049725.1:0-22664 GCA_015107715.1 Tylochromis polylepis | reverse complement strand
GTTCTCGCCCTCTTTACCTCCATCTCACTGAGGTGTACTGGGCGGTGCCTAGTGCTGCAATCCCTAGTTTTACAAACAAATACACAAAACCAATCATGTACCCACCATGGCAGCAATAAAATGAGAGGAGAACAACTACAAAGACTCAGCAGCCAACCTGAGCAAGTCTGAGGCACACCTGGGACCGAAGGGCAACAAGGAACAGGTGAACTCAACCAGATGGCAATGAGGGCGGGAAAACAACAAAGACAGGAAGTAAAAATAAAGAAAACCAAGGAAGTAACCTTCAAAATAAAACAGGAAGTGCCCTGAAAGAAGGACAACAGGAGGATGTGGACAAGAAAACACAGAAAAAAGACAAAGATTTCACCTCAAAGGCGTTCTCCATCACATGTAGCAAAAAGATCAAGTAGCGTCATATGGAAATACTCAAAGTACCTCAAAATGTGTTTGGATACTACAGCTTTTGAGTGTTCTTTACGACACTGAATGTAAGCCGCTGTCAGTAAACGGACTTAAAGTGAAGCCTCAGCAGTACTTTGATCTGCTTCATTCATAACATGCAGATAAGTTTAACCTTTCCCTGCTGTTTCCTGTTTATGAGCCGAAGTTAACCACCTGTCGTCGTCACGCAGCGCCTCTCAGACCGACCGTTCAATCCCGTCTCGTTTCAGTCTGATCAAAGTGAGGTCTAGCAGTGTGACACCTGGCGAACACAGACTTACATGCATGTACACAGAGAGCTAACGCTGAGCAGATGATGTGTGGCTGAAGTCAGGGAAAAATAGGGACAGGAACCCTAAAGGGACATTTCACCAAAACAACCTGTAAAGGAGCTCTAAACAGGGGAAATATGTTTTTTATCCCCAGATTCAAGCTCAGAAACTTTCCCCAGCACAGATTTTCCCTCTGTCCTCCCCAAGCTGCTTTCTCCATCTGCTTACATTCACTTTGCATTATTTATGACCTGCTGCTCCCACGGGAGGACGTGTGACCACAGATTCACAGCTATGGCAGCATCTTGTCCTGCTTTTGCAGATGATTTGGTCTTTTTGACTTCACCTAGCAATGTCGCCCAGCTGTGTAGGTGACCCTACAGTGTATTTAGTGTATTTTTACCTGTCGTTATTGCGTTCATTGTTTTCCATAGTCTCTGGCTGCTACATTGCTCCGATCGACTCCCTTTACTGCTGCTCTGAGCAGGACGGACCATCAGAGGGACAGCTCAGAGTCAGAGAGGCTGAGATGGTTTGGGCATGTGCGGAGGAGGGAGGGTGGATATGCTGGACAAAGGATGATGGAGCTGCAGAGGAGGTTCATGGATGTAGTGATGGAGGACATGCAGAGGGTTGGTGTGACAGAGGAGGATGCTGGGAAAGGACGAGGTGGAGGCAGATGATCCGCTGTGGAGACCTCTAAAGGGCGCAGCTGAAAGTAGGAGAAGATACAAGATTTGCTTATGTCTCTAAAAATCAGGTACCACCCACTCCGAGACATGGCCCTGGAGTTAAAACACAGGAAGAGCAGACAGTTAGCTGAATAACAGGAAGTCATAATTGTTCAGATTCCAATCAAACCATCCCGCCTGCCCAGCAGACACAAGTCCAGTGGAAATAAGACTCATTCTGAAATGACAGCCCTCCACGGGAATCCGTTTCCTGTGAATGTCTGCACATCGCCAAATATGAGCAACACGTACAAACCTAAAGCTATTTTTACATTCGGACCTCCATTAGCAGAAAGTGAGAAGAATATTTCCAATTATAAAATAAAAGCCTGGGTACTGGGCCTCTGACACCTGTGTCCAACCATAATATTCTATGTTTCCCTCCATCCAAACAAACCTTTTCGTCCTATGGTTTTATAAACAGAGCGGCAGGTTTCCACAGAGCGTCAGTGACAGCAGGACGTGTCTCGCAGCCCCGGCTCGCCGTGATGAAGGACGGTGATGGCTGACAAATTGACTCTTTGTTTTATTGGTCTAACCTCACGGCAGACGCTGTCTGGCGGCGCGGTGGAGCAGCGTCACTCACCCCTGTCTGTCCAAATATCAGCTGACACACCCGCCTCCCCTCAGCGTTAGTCCTGTTTCTGCACGTGGCAAAGACAGCAGCGCTTTAACCGATCCAATCCAACTTTATTTATAAAGCACTTTGGTCCTGTGCTGGCAACTTTAAAGTGCTGTACAGTGAATAAGTTAAGAACAACAGGATAAAACAAAACAGCAAGAAATAAAACACATAATACATAAAAATTTAAATTAAAACAGCCCTATTTAAAAAAAACAACATAGACTCAACTAATAAAAACTAATAAAAATAAACTAAAAACCAACATCTCACAAGGTGTCAAAGGCCGAAGAAGAGATGGGTTTTCAGAAGTGATTTAAAAACAGGCAGAGGAGAGGCCGGTCTAATCTCTAAAGGCAGATCGTTCCACAGTTTTGGAGCTGCTGCAGCAAAAGCACGATCTCCTCGAAGTTCACGCTCAGTCCTGGGTACACTCAGGAACAGCTGATCAGCTGACCCCAGAGAGCGGGTGGGCGTATAAGGCTGTAGCAGCTCAGAGAGATCAGATGGGGCCATGGAGGGCTTTAAAAGCAAATAAAAGAAGTTTCAAATGAATCCTAAAAGGAATGGGCAGCCAGTGAAGTGAAGCTAAAACAAGGGAAATGTGCTCAAACCTTCGAGTGCCAGTTAAAAGACGAGCTGCAGCATTTTGCGCCCTCTGTAGATGAGTAACGGATGAAGCTCTGACCCCCATGTGCAGTGCATTACAGCGATCCAGCCGAGCGCTAACAAAGGCGTGGATAACGGTCTCAAAGCGCTGCCGTGAAACACCGCCCGCGTTCATCACAATCTCCTCTGTCAGAGTGACGCTGCTTTGACATTGGAAGCCATGCTGCGAACAGATGATGATTTGTGCTTCAGTGAACAGCTGTGGACACGTGTCTTTACATATTTAATGACAACAAGTTCCACTCCTGCAAACAGCAGAAGAAGAACTAGTTGTGTTTTTGTGTTTGACTGGATAATATGGAAAAACCACGTGCGTCTAACACGAGCAGGACAGGGAAGGGGGACGATGTGTCGTTGCTTTTTAATCGCACATCATACATGAACGATAGATAAAACTTTGAGGTCTTAAAAGTCGAGCAATCTGAAGAAGCCGCTGAAGCTTTAAACGTGCAGTCTTTCTGATGCCCAGCAGGGGGGCGACACGTCTGGTTGCAAAATACGTATACGTCTACGATAAAATGACCCTACTGCTCACTTGACCTTTGACCTCACTAAAGACTTTTCCTGATGAGTTTATGGTTCAGTGGCTAGTTTCAGGTCTTCCTGAGTACAACATGATGTGTAGTTTTTAAATTCAGAGAAAAACTGACCAACAGCCAGGATTTTGGTTTGGTTTTGGGGGGTTTTTTTTTCGGTTGCTCCACCTTTTCATCAATGAGCTGCTTCTGCATGCGTGTGCAGGATCCTCCTTTCATAGAAACTTTGCCGGCCAGGCCCCAGAACACCAACAGAAACACTAGTTAATGATCTTCCTTCTGAATGTTTGTAGACGTTAACGGTAATAAAAAAAAAAAGAATCAACGTTTAATTCCATGTAACGCTGGAGAATATCCTTGTGCTCTTTTCACGACTTCCTGAGATTCTTTGAGGCATCCATGAATGAAAATGAGCCCAGAAATCTTAAAAATATTTAAATCATGAAGAAAATCTTTCAGTGCTCAGATATCTCCTGGTCAGGAGCTCCGATTGGCTGAGAAACTTGTCAGCTGGATACAGGAAGGTGCAGAGGATGTGACCTTTTGACCTCCAGCCCACAGCATCCCTGCCTGGTTAAGAAGCTCCCGAGCTGGGATCGTTGCATGAGCGTCCTTTCACATGAAATCAGTCACATCCATTCCCGCCTGACCTCAGAAACAGCCGATCTTTTGCTTATATGATGAAGCCCTAAAATCGTTTGCGTTCACGTGATGAAACTTTTCTGAGGCACAGGCTTTTGAAGAACACCGAGTCAAACTTTTACATGTTTCACTGCGTTTTTTCTTAACACTCCCAGAAATCTGCAGCCATGACAGCTTTGTTCGCTCCATCAAACCAAGATGAAGAAGGATTTTTCTTTGCCAGGCAAAGAAATTACAGTCATTGTCCAGATCGGTGACATTACTGCAACAGCAGCAGCGGTGCGGCTAATTAAAACCGCTGGGTATGATGTAACGGGAGACTCTTCGTGCGCGGCAACCTGTTTTGGTAACGTGAGCCTTGACAGTTTACCCAGAATGCACTTTTTGAAGTTTTTTTTTTTCCAGTGAATGATCAGAAAAAAGATCAAACACGTCACAGACATTAAACTGCTGCAGTTTATTCAAACTATGACTTGTCCCACGATGCAGCTGGTTATGGAGAAAGTCGTGCTGAACAAAAACAGATTTTGGCCTTAGACTGTGACACTTGGAGCAGTGTAAAATTCTTTTGGCTGTAGTTTTAAACGGATCTAAAATGTGAATTTTAGCCCAGAAAATTTCACATGGATATCTGTGGTGCTGAATGCTGGAAAGGAACGAGGCGAGTCAAAAAGGCCTGCGTGCTTTGACGGGTGTAGCCGTTCAAACCTTTGCCACAGGTGGAGCTTCGTCCGACTTAGAAGGGGTAAACTTTTGTAGATGGTCTGGATCAGAAGGTTCAGAAGGATCCTGCAGAGAAAGCACCAGAATGATAATTACAGGAAGTATGATTTAATGCGAAGGTGACCTGAGGAAGGACTTCAGGAACACGTTGATATATTTACTGACAGTTGGAGCGGTCCGATCCTTTGTTTTCCCTGTTGGTCTGCAGCTGATGGAGTCCCAGGGTGTGATGCTCACCGACTCCAAACGCTTGCAGTTTGTTATGAAATCATGACTTATGACAGACTGTTGATATGAGTGTCAGGATAAATCCCTCGCTGTGTCTTTGACATTTGCCAGAATAAAAAGCAGCGAGGGCGCTCTTCGCCTCGGAGCAGCTCCGCGTACTGGAAACGCTTGTTTGTCAGTTGGCTTGAATCAGACTCCATGTGCACTTGATGTCCTTGGTTTTGGCTCTGGCCCGGGATCCTCGTTGCATGTCTCAGACTCAGAAATGTCAACAACTTATCTTTCAGAAGGAAATGTTCCCCGCATCCTGCGTGCCACGCAAGCCAGACCTGCGAAAGGAAAACCACATTTTCTCCAAACTGTGTCCCAGTCTGCTGCGCTCGACGTTTTCTGAAGTGAGACCGGTGGGTCCAGAACAGGAATCCAGAGTCCAGAGGATCTGTTTACATTTCACGCTCAAACGCGCACCCACGATTCCTCCGATACAGGAAGTGCCTTCACATATACACAGGCTATAAAAAGTCTTCACACCCCCGCGGTGTCCATCAGGACTTTTTCTGTAATCATGGCAGACAGCCTTACTGAAAGTGTATTACATCAAACAAGAAAGACATTAAGGTAACGCACGAAAGTTATCGTAAAACAAAAATATAATATGAAATGAGCTGAAATAAAAGGAGATCACAGTAAAGAAAACACAGTGCTGCGTTTTGATTAATGCAATGCAGGAATTCCTCCCAGTAAGCTGTAGACGTGTACACGTACAGTCCTGGTAAAAAGAAAGGACACCCCATTCATTTCTAAGGTTTACACAGCAGGAATGCAGAAGCATGTGTGAAGTCCACTTTTACTGCTTCCACAGGGATTCGGAGGGCAACTAACAGCCAGGCACTGCCAATCAAACGCACTTGATTGTGTGAGCACCTCCATCAAAGCAGACGCTCTGGCAGTTTGCTGGTCTGCAGCATTTCAAGCTTGTGTTGACGAAGTGGACGTCCCGGCAAATTCGCCCCAAGGTCAGACCGTGCAACGCTCAAAGAAACTACAAACAACCTCAAAGGTTCAGACTCTACAGGCCTCAGTTAGCATGTTAAACTTTGTGAGAGCACAGTTAGATAAAGACTGAATAAGTATGGCCTCTCCTCTCTATAAAGAACAAGTTTGGCTGCATCTGGTCGAACCGCAAGACGTCTGGAACGATGTCTTTTGGACAGGCGAGAGCAAAGTGGAGGTGTTTGCCCATCGTGGACAGCAGCACAGTTGGAGAAACGAAAACTCAGCATATCAGCACAAACACCTCATACCAACTGTCAGCTCAGTGGAGGAGGCCTGGTGATTTGGGCTCATTTTGCAGCCACAGGACGTGGGCAGCTTGCAGTTATCGAGTCGACCATGAACTCCTCTGTAAACCAAAGTATTCTAGAGTCAAATGTGAGGTGGTCTGTCTGGCAGCTAAAGCTCGGACCACACTGGGTCAACAACAGGGCGATGAGCCCGAGCACAGCAGCAAATCTGCACCAGAAAGGCTGAAAATTAAAAGAATTAAGCTGCTGCAATGGTCGAGTCAAAGTCCAGACCTCAACCCGACTGAAATGCTGCGGTGGGACCTTCAGAGAGACGTGCATAAATGAATCCACACAAACCTCAATGAAATGAAGCAACGCTGCGAAGAAGTGTGGGCCGAAATTCTACCACAATGACACCGATAAAGTCGCACACAAAACCATTACTGTAGCACTTTCACACACTGTTCTACTATTCATTCAGTTCAGTTCAGTCTTATTCAAGACGCACCAAATCAGTCGCCTCGGGGCGCTTCATCGTGCGCGGTAAAAACACACTGGCCTGTAATTAATGACGTTCAGTTGTGATGTGTGGATTTAAGGCACTGTTACCTGGAGTCAGGTCTGAATGTGCCCAAAACAGCCCACTCTGTTACCGGTCACATCACCCACATCCAGCTGGAGTCCAGTCGAGCCGATCCCAACGACTTTTAGTTTATGCATCATCCCATCACTCCTGTCCATCTGTCACGGCCTCATAACGAGCAGCGCACACAAAGACTCAGGCGGGCAGAAAAGCAGCTGAGGTCAGAGAGAATGAAGAGAGGGAAAGACAAACACAGCACCAGAACCAGCTCCAGTTACAAACCACCGGAGAGCGGAGCTCCGGGTTTGAACCCTGGCTGCTAATTATTCCTCGAGCTTGGTCGAAACGAAATTTATGGCACCGAGCTGGAGCTGCTCGTGGCATCGTAAATTAAACTGGCAAACAGTGTTAGAATCAGAACCGACTGCCCCGTCCCCCGGAAGCAGAAGGAGACCCAAACACTGTAAATGTTTGAAAACCCGAGCTCGAGACTTAACGTTTGATTTAGTGAATTATTTAGGTTTTATAATCTTGTTTTAATGTTTAATAATGTGAACAGTTAAATATGAGACCCGCACGTGTGTTAACCGTTATTTAAACAGGATAATACATTAAAGTCAAATATATGTACTAAATTAAAACTGTAATGCAGCACAGTCGTTGACTACTGACAGAAATACACAGAGAAAAAATACACAAAGTGAGTGTACCAGTGCACAAGAGGCAAACAGAAAAACAGAGCAGCGAATGATTTTTTTGACCCACAACACCAGTGAAGCTTAAAAGACCCCAGGTACCGACCGTGGCCAAAAACCACAGCCAGTAATATTCAGGCAAAACAGTTGCAGCCTGCAGGTCATAAAAATCACCTGAGGCCAGATTCTTCAGATTTAGGTACAGTAATAATTTACGTATAATTTACGTTTCTGCACTTATAATAGCTTTAAACCTCACTCTCTGCTATCAAAAGAATGTGGATGAATAACGTTCGTGTCACACTGTGAGAAGATATGAGCTGAAGCTGAGTTAGAAGAAGTGTGAACAGAGCCCAGCAGTCTGTGGAAACGCTGCCTCCTGGTGGGGAAAGTTTCTGCTAAAACACGGAGAGGATCATTACAGCCACAGGCCGGCTGACGACATGGTGGCAAACGCCTTCCGCTGGTTGCTGTCGTGCCGCGGGGCATGCTGGGATAGCTGACACCGTTGAAGGTTTTTGTGATGGTTTGCTTGCTTGTATGATTTGTCTGTGTGGTGTGTTTCCACAGTGCGGTGGGTGATGGTGGACGGAGCAGACCGTGGGGTCACCTGGTCCCAGGCTTTCTGAGGCTCTTCTTCCACATGACTGCAGCAGCACACGGCCTCACTGCTCAGGGTTATCTTCTTGTTCGTGTTAGTTTCCTGCTGTGGTTTTAATAAATGTGATGTTATTGCTCTTCATCCCGTGTCAAACTCTTCTTTCTAAACGAGTGTGAGACGCTGACAGATGGCAGGTGAAAGTCCACTCAGGTGTACCGTGTGAGGAAAGCTGCGGCGCCAGAGAACAAAGGCTTCAGTAGGTTTCTGTGTGAGAAGCGAGTGCTTCGTGTTAGACATCGACACCAGAGTATGCAGTGCGACAGAATGGAGTCTGGAATTTTTATGACCTTTATAAACACCAAAAACTGTGAAGCGGGGATTCATCCAGATGCTGCTGAGCGATAACGAAGTCTGCTAATGAGAACAAAGAGACACAAAACAGGAAAGTGTGCCTCACAATCTGTACTGCTGCAAAAACACATCAATAACACGGAGCAAGAGTTTTATTTCTGCGCCTGGTTGGCTCATTTACCCTCCTGTGTGTGCGTGTGGTGGTGGTGGTGGTGGGTGGGTGGGGGTCCTTTCCGTGTTGCAGCTTCAGTGAGTCATTGGTGGAAAAGAGGGAGGAAGATTTGAGGAGAAATATCGCTGTTAAATGAGTTTGGGCAGCATGACATCACGCGGTAATTAAAACAGTTTTCTGGAATTCCGTTTCCAATTCCTGCGCTCAGGTTCGCTGGAGGAGCTTTTCGAGCACCTGCAGGTTGGTGTGTGAGTGAAATATTTTCACTGGACGGAGTTCAAACTCTGGAGAGAGAGAGAGGGAGAGGGGGAGAGAGAGAGAGGGCTGCGGCATTACGCCATTCTTCCCTCTGAGAGAAAAAAAAGGGGATTTAAAGAAGTTTCTTACAAGATTTCCAACAGAACAGTTCCGCGGAGTGTTTCTGCGCCTCTCAGCCCGGGCTTTGCGTTCTGCTGTGCCGGGCACATCTCTCCAGCACTATGCTCCTCACACACGCCGCGTGGGACGATAAAGCTGTGCGGGATTTGTTTCTTGGGCTCATAAACGTGCGTGTCTGCTTTCACCGCCGGGCGCGTGTCTGTGGCGAGTTTCAGGCGGGGGCAGCGGCTCTCGTGCGTTTCTCGTGAGGATGACCCACTCGGACTTACTGCTCTTCGCCGCTTCAGCTTCCTCGTGATCTCTCCGCACTACGATGACAGCCTGGCGGGAGGCGAACGCGCTTTAGGATGAAAGCCGCGACGCGCGTGTCTCTGCTGCTCAGCTGCTGGACTCTGGTTCACCTGCATCCCGGACCCACGGCGCGTGTCCGCGCGGGTCCGCCGGTGATCAGAGGAGAGGCGGCCGTGACCGACGGCAGCGTGCCCGCCAACCGGGACCGCGCACCGAGCTCAGGGCGCACGGAGCCCGTGCGCTCCCGGCTGCCCGGCGGGGATGCGCACGATAAGGCGCACTCTCCCGCTGCTATTAACGCACACGCACGGGCGGGTGGAGGAGGTGGAGGGTCACCGGGGAGAAGTTCGGGGAAAGCTGCGGGCGCGGCGGCGCGCGCCGCGTCCCCGCAGAGAGCCCGCAGCACGCCGGCGGCGCAGCGGGGGGCCGCGAGCCACAAACAGCCGCTCGTGACGCCGCACGACTACATGCTCGCGCTGTACTGGTCTCTGTCCAGCGGTGACGTCAACGGCAGCTCGCTGCACGAGGCCGGCCTGGCCAACACCATCACGAGCTTCGTGGATAAAGGGCAAGGTAACCGCATCACCCACGAGCCTCTCCGCATCCCAGGGAGGGCTCCCACGAAAGAAACACGAGTGAGGCAGAGTGACAGTGACACGCCGTTAGTGCAGGGAAGGTGGCACACACACGCACAGCTGAGCTGTGATGGGTGGAGGGGGAGTCCACGCTGTGGGGGCAGCAGGACAGCTACCTGTTACTGATGATGCGTGTGCGCCCCTGGTACTCTCTGGGGGACTGAACAAGCAGGAGGATGAGCTGAGGACAGGGGCGGTTAGCTGCTTTTAAAGTCTCACTTTAGAATCCACAACAAGTTCAGACCTCGCACACACAATTCATTAACAATTAAAAAGGGGGAGTATAAAAAGGATGCAGAATGAGAGCTGTTTTAACGGGAAGGAGGCTCTGATTCCTGGTCCAGCTGCCAGGACGTGAGGGAGAGACTGGAGGCCGGTGTGGGGGGCAGCAGAGGAGGGTGGTGCTGAGGGCAGGGGCTGAGAATTGTGGTGTGAAACTCAGAAGGTCGGCAGTGAGTGGAGTACAGCACATGATGGGCAGCAGCGTCCAACAAACTGGGGGTCAGCTTCCCTTTCTGACAGCCAGTTAGCTTAGCTTAAAGAAACCGCTCTGTCCAGAGCTAACAGAGGATGTGCCGATGATTTGTTGGAGGTTATTTTATTATTTCTTGTTGTGGACAGAGTTTTGGCAGCTGTTTATAAAGTAATTTCTAAGGATTTTGAAACAAAGGTTTTCAACCTGAGAAGTTAGAGTGAAGGTAATATTCTCCTCTTCCTGCAGTGCGTAGTCATGTGATGTTTCAAATACTGAGGTCAGTATAGGCACAGAAATCCCCGTCATCCAACAGCTAAGGCTGCTCTAAACTCTAAGTTTTAGATTTTTTTTTCTAGCTTTGGATCTGTATGATGTCAGTAAGAGTAGATATCCTTATATGGTCCTCCCATCGCAGAGGAGCCACACCCACCTGCTGTTTAATCTGTTTTTTGAGAGGTGTAGCCAATCAGAAGCACTACCCTATTTTCCTTTAAGTCTTCCTTTATGCATGTGTGTTTATGCAAAAACTGACGCTGACTCATTTAACCACCTTGTGGCACAGACTGGTATTACAGGAAAAAGACAGCGTGGCTTTGACTTGACGTGAGTTGATTTCTCTTTAGCACAAACACCGATGGGATCTTCATTTAACTCTGGAAGGTTTTAAACTGCATTTGAACACAGAGATGTGAAAGTGTTTGTTTTTCAGTCACGAACAGGCCTGCAGGTGTATGACGACTACTTTCATCAAAACAGATTACAGCTTTTAATCCTTACACATACACCTTTTGTTTTCAATTAAATAGATCCCACTCTCTGGACTTCCGGTTTCATGGGGGGGGGCTGCTCTTCTGGGATTTCTCCTCATCTTTTTGACAGAATTGGCCGTTTTGTTTTCAGTTTTTATAGATTTTAATTGTATTAAAGTGCTGCGTAAAAAACAAACAAACAAAGGACACAAGTGTAGTTTTATTTCACACCCACGCATCATCAATGCCGGATTTGTGAAAACTAAAATAAAACGTGGGCTTTTTTTCTACAAACAGCTGGAAATAATCATTTAGCTGCTTTCACTCCTGTTCATTGAGGACTTTCTCACGAGCACCCTCCGCTGCACACTTGAATTTCAGCCAGTTTGGGATTGACAGGAAGTGGAACGGCTCTCCCAGATTGGCTTCAGTTTGGCTCGGGTCACCTCTGCGGACATAAAATGGGCGGGGCTTATGGCATTTACTGTAACCAGCCAGGAGGGGGTTACGAGGGGGTTATGATTGTCCATATCTGGCACTTTAAGGTTTGGTGGGAGAAAACCAAACAATGGGGCTGAAGAGAGGGACTTTACATGTATGAAAGTTGAAACACATTCTAATGAGCATTTTTCTAAAGACCAATAATTATCAGTCTTGTGACAGCAGGCAGTGTAGCAGAGGAATAATTTGTGTTTGATGTCGGACTTTCAGCAGTTTTAACGTCTGGAACATGTCTGTGCACGTATACGCACATATTTATGTATATTTATTCCTGTGCAGTTGTGAGTCTATGTATGCGTGTGTCTGTGTGTGTGTGTGTGCTGCCGTGTGTTTCTAACATCTGGTCAGCTCTCAGTGATATATACGGCCTCGTGAGGGTAAATAAACAGTGCTCACAGCCCCCTGTGTCATGTTGTCTTTACGATGTAAAACAGTTTTAGAAGCGTCTTTAAATGAGCGCAGTTTCATGTTCCTGCTGCTGCTGAAGGTTTACATTTCCACCACTTAATGTACTTTTAATGTGGCCTTTATTTGCTCAGCGAGTCGCTGCTGACTTTGTCCACATGCTGAGACGAGGAACTGATCACCCCGACGCTCGCTATTTACCTTTTATCCTTTCATTCACTCTTACTCTCTTCCTTTTTTCTGCCTTTATTCCTCCGTTTCTGCTGCTGCTCCTTCTTTCTTTCTTCCTGCCACATGTAAGGCCGAACCTACCTACGACGCTGCGTGTGTGTGAAGCACAGCAGCTAAAGCCACGATTAGTCGACTAAAAGTTGATCTGGAGGCAATTTTGATAATTACATTTTTAAAGTAATTTTTGAGTTTATTAACTCACTGATTTGTTTACATGTGTGAGGCTGTGGATCAAATGTTTGTGTTTCTTTTCCCATTTCTGGCAATTTTATAGTACAGCAATGCAGTAAATAACCACTGCAAGGAGTAACAGTAGTTAGCACTGTTGTCTCACAGCAAGAAGGTCCTGGTTTCGACTCCGCCTTTCTGTGTGGAGTTTGCATGTTCTCACTGTGTGGGTTTACTCCGGCTTCCTCAAAGTGTAGTTAGTGGGGTTAGGTTAGGTGGTGCAAATACTTAAGTAGTCCATCTCTCTGTCTTGGCTCTGGTAGCCTGAGATTAGGAGAGATTTGATCATTTTCCCCCAGAGTGGGAAATCTTCTTCACCTGGGCCCGTGCCAATATGTTAAAAAAGCTGAAGCCATGTGCGCAAGTGAGCGACACGGCATTTTCCAGACAAAAGTTGTTGTTTTTTTTTAGTTATGTCATTTTCATAATTTAATGAGTGATGAGCAGCCTGAAGTGCCTTAAGAAAAATGTCGAGTTTTTAAATTTACAGATTACAAAACGCTTGAATTTGACTAAATATCGGTATTTTAGAGCTTTATTTGAGCAGGTGACACACATGCTTTAAGGCTATTGCAGTAGTCGAATCCACCCCGGGCTCTTCCCCCTGCACTCTGTCCCTGCTTTCCTGTCCACTCTCCAGTGACCTGCTGAGATAAAGGCCTTAATAAAACTTTCCATTAATTTTGACTCCTGAGTAAAACTACTCCATGAACAGTAACCCATAACTACCCTGTACTTTTCACGCTTTCATAAACCCATCCAGTCGGCCAACTCTGACCCTTTGCTGGACCAGTTTTGGCCCCTGAACCACGTGTTTGATTTACATCTTATTTAATTTTGGTCAGTTATAATGTTACTGAGTAATAAATAAATAAATGGGTTTGAAAGTGTGTTTAAAACGCAGAGATGTTTGCTTTCAGGAGGCTGGTTAGATCTTACTTTGTACCCTTGTAAATTTTGGATCGTCTTGTTTTGGCACAGTGAGCCCTGTAATATAAATACGTTTTCACTGCATGAGAAAGTGCCAAAGTCAGACATCTCACCTGAGAGCTCTGCTGCTGGTCGCTGCCCTTCTGTCAGCTATTTTAAAGCCCCGCCCCCACTGGACATCCACCTGAAAGCTGTTAGTAGAGGGATGAAGTCAGAGTTTAGAAGCCAAACATTTAATCCTGTGCATTCTGCCGTTACATATACAATAATCTGTTCCAAGCCGCTCCTGAAAAGAATGCGATTTTCTGAGCGTTCTGAAGTGATAAAGACCACACCTGAGAGCTCTGCATCTTTCCAACATTATTTATCCTCACTGATTTACAAGTGCGTGAGAGTTTGTGAAACCAAATTCCTCTCAGCTTTAATCAAACTGTCCAAAGAGGAGTGTGTGTGTGTGTTTGCTGTCTGTCTGCTGTGAATAGCTCCAGGTTCATAATAACAGGCCTGTTTACAGACCGTTGCGGTCTCCCGGCCTGGTTCTAATGTACTTTTCAATGCATGATAAAGTCCTGGACAGGAGGAGGGGTTGCTGTGAGAACATGTAAGCAGTTTGTGTGCATATGTACAGCTAACTATGCGAGGACCAGAGTGATTTTTCTGACCTTTGAAGTGTGGACATGTGTGGAACATGAGGACAGTAGTTCAGAGGTCTGTTTGAAGGTTCAGAATTTGTTTTAGGGTTCAGGGTTGATCAGGTATAAATTAGGCTAAGGATCATGGGAATGTATTAGTCGAACTGGGTCCTCACAAAGAATTTCAAACACATGTATCTTGGTGGACTTTATTGGTGGGTTTCATTGGACAGGGAACTTTACAGTTTCCCTCACTGACAACAAAAGAAAACCATCTACACCACACCATTCAGTTCATGCTTTCTGATGCTGTGCACATAGTATGAGTGTGTATACTTGTTTTACATATGTTACGGGGTCTTAAAGCTTTTCACTTAAACATGAGGACATTACTTTAATTTGGGGACAATTTATATAAAGTAAACCATAAAATTTACTCTAAACATGAGTCTTAGGGTATTTCTCCAAGAAAGACATTTAAATAATACAGAGGCTCATTGTTGAGTAGTTTATTGTGGATATAGCAACTGACATCATCCATTGGTTTTTGCATCTGTGGTTTGAAGCGTCAACATTTACATTTTGGCTACCACCATGTTTTTATTGATTTATTTATTTATTTAAAGCAATGAGTTACCATATTTGGACCAGGAGGTAGAGTGCTCAGTTACCAGCTAACGGTAGCCGTTTGTTAGCAAACTGCATCCATAGACTGTATGGATGTAATGTACCAATACAGGCACCTGTTAATTAGTGCTGAGTAATGTCATTAAATACGTAAAGTTTATTTGTTAGGGTGTTTCAGAAAGCCTGTGAACAAAGACAGTGTATTTTGTAAGAAGCTATATAAGGCTAGCCGTTTAGTGCTAAACGCTAATACAAAAATTTTAAAACCAATCCTAAAATCTATTGGGAGCCAGATAAGAAGTACAAAATAAGAGTGATGTGAGCTTGCTTGCTAGAACATGTTAATAATCTGGCAGCAGCATTTTGTATTGCACAGAGATGCTTTGCCCAAGATGGTAAACAGGGCATTACAGTAATCTAAACACGATGACACAAATGCATGCATACGTTTTTCCAGAAGCCATATGATGCAATTTAGAAATTTTTTTAAATGAAAGAAACAGGAATGAGACAAATATTTTACATGAAAGTTGAAGCCCAGAATAAAATTAATTATTACACCAAGATTTCAAACACTGGACTGTTGAACAAAAAGAAGCAAGAGGCTGACTGATTTTAGGATATACTTAAGGAGGAACTATAATCATAACTTTAGTCTTGTTGGCATTTAAAACAAGGTATTTCCCAGAGAGCCAATCACTAACCTGGTAAAACAGTGTACTAGGGTGGACAGCTGGTGAGGGTTAAACGACAGTTGAATGTCATCGGCAAAGAATGATAAAAAAAATAACGATAATGATAAAAAATTTAAAATATCAACGTCATCAAACAACTCAAGCCATGGCTGGAGACCTGGAAACACTTCTTATATACTGATGGATGGATTCACCTTCATATGGTCTTCATAAAGGAGGTAATTAGCTACATGAGACCAAAACCCTTTTTGTTTTGTAATGGGATATAAAAATGTTTATTTTTGTCGTTAACTTGGACATTTTAGCATTTGAGTGGGTATTGATGGTATTTATACACTTTTGAACCAGTGGACATTTGAAGAATTGCAGTTCACTTTGGCTTACATTTTCACTCCTGGGGTTATTATGGTTTATGAGTCTGAGATGATGTCTTCAAAAATCAAAAAATCCCAAAATAAAGTCAAGAATGCTGTTCTTTCCTTTGTTTAAAAAAAATTACAGGTTAATAAAAATATAAACAACAGTAACGTTTGTATAAAACTTTTAATATTGATGTTTTTTTTAACATTAATGTTTCAACAGACAAGTAAGATCCAGAAAAACTATTAGCTCGATTTTTGCCTGGAGGGCAAATGTAAACAGTATAAAAAAATAAAAGCAGAGGCGATGCAGAAGAGCACGTTCATTTTCTACATTATGGTCATTCTAAGAGAAAGGAAGATCATCCAGGTTAGGCTCCAGGTTGGCTACATACACGTCAATCACAAATCCCCGGCCAGTGAGTCTTCACAGTCGGACCCACAGCTCACTCGTCACATTCAGCGTCAAAATACCAAGGTTGTGATGATAAAAAGTGTTACGGCAGGCCTTCACGAATAAAAGTATATAGTCTATGATGGGGAACAGCACTGAATGAAAATACAGTATTTCTTTATATTCCAAAAGCTGGGATCAGACAATATTTGGATTATTAAAATGGGTTCAATGAAGATTTCAAGTAGGGAGACCTGGTAAAAGATTTACTTTGAAAAATGTAAAAATGAAAGAAACAGTAAGTTATGGAAGTCAGTGATGTCAGTGTGTGGACATGTCAGTGTATTTCATAGCCTATGTACAGGAGTCCATCCTTTATGACCTGGAAGGTGGACTGTAGTGCAACAGCTGATGGCTCTCTGGGGCTCACATTACAGATTCATTCATTTACTCAACTGGCCTTAGTTGCTGTGTTGTGTTCGGCTTCTTTATAAGTTTGTTACACTATTTTGCTTGTTGCCTCTCCGTGAATATTTACCTGTGCTTCTGTTTCTTTTTCTGACCTCAATCACAGATGAACGTGGGCCCCAGCTGCGACGGCAGAGGTATCATTTCAACATCAGCTCTCTGGAACGGGATGGGCTCCTGGGGGCCGAGCTACACATCCTGAGGAAGCGCCTGACTGACCCTCGCAGAGTCTCGATAGGCTACAGAGGAGGAGAAGGAGGAGGAGTCTTGTCACCGTTCCTAAGGCTGTACACCTGCGCTTCAGGCAAACAAAAGCCCGTGCTTGTCCAGATGAAGACCGTAGAGGATCTGTTCAGCAGCACATGGGAAGTGTTTGACGTATGGAAGGTCTTCAGGGGCATCAAAACCCAGAAAGGCCAGCATTCCCAGGAGCTGTGCTTTGAACTGGAAGCGCTGGAGCACGGAGGTGGTCGCCCCATGGACCTTCGCGCTCTGGGATTCGCTCGACACAGCAGGACCAACAAGGAAAAAGCCTTCTTCTTGGCATTTGGCAAAAGCAAGAAGCGTGACCTTTTTTACAAAGAGATCAAAGCGCGGTCAGGCCACGACAACAAAACGGTCTACGAGTACTTGTTCACCCAGCGACGGATGAGACGGGCGCCTGCTGCGAGGGGAGTTAAAAAACCTGTGCAGCAGTCGCTGCCGCAGTCCATATCCCAGCACCAGACGGTGAAGGCAAGGCTGCGCTGCCACCGGAGACGGCTCCACGTCAACTTCAAGGAGATGGGCTGGGACGACTGGATCATCGCGCCGCTAGAGTATGACGCCTATCACTGTGACGGTGCCTGCGATTTCCCCATCCGTTCACACCTTGAGCCGACCAATCACGCTATCATACAGACCCTGATTAACTCCATGGACCCGGAGTCAACGCCGCCCACTTGCTGCGTCCCGACACGGCTCAGCCCAATCAGCATCCTCTACATCGACTCGGCCAATAACGTCGTCTACAAGCAATACGAGGACATGGTGGTGGAGTCGTGTGGGTGCAGGTAGCAGAGACAGCAAAGACCTTTTAATATTATATCCAAAGCTAAAACTGGAGTTGGTATTTCAGGCTCACTGCTATGCAACGCACATTACTCCTCACACTCAAGTGGGCTTACGAGAATACATACCAGAGACTATTTAAGACTAAACAGATGAAGATAAACTCACGGAGGTGATGCTCTGAAACACCCACTCACTAAAACTTGTGTGTAATGTTGATGTTGGTGGTGATGAGCAATATGCATCCAATAAAATCCAAATAATGGAAACATGATCTGATGGAGAAAAGACTCATTTGGACTGTTTCATGCTGACTTTTTCTTCTCAGATTTGTATCAATTTCCTGATTGTTGTAAAGAGTTTAAAATGCCTTGGAAAAATGAAGTGTTATACTTAGAAATGCTCTTTTCCAGCACTTATCTGATGAAGTCATTTGTATGCCTTATCCAAGACCTTTTTGTAAAGCATGTCAAGAATTTCTGATGTATAAATACGAGCCAGGGATGAAGTGCTCATCTGACCTGCTCCAAATTTGGGAAAGCTGCATAAACTCATGTTCAATAAAAAAATGTCTAATTGACGGAGCTCCAAACTCCTATCAGAGAAAACCTCTGCCCCCCCCAAGAATCTGCAGACTAAACTATCAGAGGAATTTGTGAGATTTACAGTTGCCAAATTTACAATTTAACCCAGGAATGACTGTTTGATGTGGAGCACGAGTGTTTTACTTGGCTGGCTTAATAAACTGTTGCAAGGTCTAGTTAAAATTACGAGTTAGATTTTTTTTTTTTTTTTAACTTTGTGCATGTTAAAGGCGACCTGTTCTGCTCATTTCCAGCTCCATATCTTTATTATGGACTCTGCAAGTAGATTTGCAGGCTCTTAAGTCATCATCTGGGTGACTACATATAAAAGATGGTCAAAGCCCCGGTGATGTAACCCACTGGTCTGTGGACTCCACATTTTGAAATCTCAGTGTCAGCATTTTTCCTTTGGAGCCAGAGCTGACCATAAATTATAGCTGCCTTAATAAAGTGTATGTGTGTAATACATGTGTACATATATATCTGCAAGTTAGCACTAAGCACCATAAAATAAGATAAGATCGAGTTTGACTAATTGTAAAATAAAACTGGAGCACAGACGTCTTGGACGATCTGGCTAACCGCAGAGCAAGCCAGATAATTGCATCACTCCGACATGTGCCTTACTCCAAAAGTGACTAACAGCACAAACTGGTCCAGAGATCCAGTTCAGGGACTTCAGTTACCCAAATTATTTCTGTACCACGCTGTAAACATCTTCGTTTCTGCTTTAAAGTAGCATCTTTTTAACCCCTTGAGGGCTTATCATAGGTGCTAACTGTACTTTGGAGGCAAAATTATCTTAGATTTTCTCTCATTGTCAAGACTCAGGAGACCAGTTTTAAAAAACCCCAGCTCTGCTTGCACAGGGTTAGGGTCAGCTGATGACTTAAACCTCAGAGGGGGGGTTCATACTGGCGTTTGTGGGGACTGACATGCTTTTGGAGCAAGCCTCAAGGGTTTCATCGCCACTTGAAGAAGAACCAGTTAGACCAATTACTATTATATAATTCATAAAACAAATGAACAGACTTACAACACAACAGTTACAAGTAACAAGATCCAGCTAGGCTTAAGAAACACAGTCAGCTCACTAATAAATGAGAAATTATTCACTGCATCCATCCATCCCGGGCGCCTGCAGCTCATGAGGTAGAGTAGGTCATCTAATTGGACGGTTGCCTGGCTGCTCCAGCCTGTGTGCCAAATATCCTAAACCAAGGATCGGTCGGAGTGTGAATGCGTGTGAATGTTAGATGTGAAAGCACTTAAGCATGGGGAAAAAAAAGCTTGTATGAATGGCTGTGAATAAGGCATGAGGTATGAAGCTTTGAGTGTTCAGGTAGAGTAGAAAAGCACTTTGTAAGAACCAGTCCATTTACCATCCGTCCATCCACCCTCAGCTGCTGGGCTGTGGATACTGTAGTGTCTGCAGAGATGCCCAGACCTCGCTCTGCTCCAGCATTTCCAACGGGACTCAGACACTCTCGAGAGACATAACATCTCCAGCTGGGGCAGACTCTCCATGCTGAGTCTGCCCCAGGCTCTTCTTCTGGTTGTGCATGCTCAAAATATATCATATAACCACATACTGTCATATATTTATTTAATATATTTAATATTGTAGATTTTCTCATTTCCTCACAATAAACGGTAGAAAAGAAAATATGACTCTCAGCTTCTCCTAATTGTTAAATCAGACTTTAAAAAAATATCAGTTACTGGTTGTTCAGAGTCAGTAATGGGGACTTGCGTTATAACGGGGTCGCAGGGCCTTGAACATGCTTGCGTCCTGCTCTGGTTGTTTCATAATCTCTCGCTGCCTCCTCTGATTACTCGAGAAAGCACAGACTCTGAGGAAAGAACCTGACAATGTGTGAAGCTGTAGAGATGACTGCATCTTTGGTGTTGCTGCATAACACATGCAACAGCCGTAACATGTGTGTGTGTGTGTGTGTGTGTGCCTCCTACCGTCAGCAGCGAGCACACCTGTCTGCCTGCCTGCCCGTAAAGCTCGCGAGCTATTGGATAAAACCATCTGCGCCGAGCGGATGGCTTGTTTCTCTTGGAGAAGGACTGATGTAAGCATTTCCTTTAATCAAAGCTGAGGCATGCCAGTGGTATGACCACCACCCCCACCCCCACCCCCAAATGCTGAACTGAGGAGGTGGAGGCAGAGAGAGGCTCAGTGGGACTGGAACCTGAGAATATTAGGGCTGTTCAGTTTGTGTTTTAACCCCAAGAGGAGCTCATTTAGTCCAGAAAGCACTTGTTCCGACTGTGCAGCAGCTGCTGAGCTCTTTCTTCTTGATAATAATCTCCTTTAGATCAGGTCTGGCTTCACGTCTTCTTCCTTATTTATAATTTTACCTGTTCAGGATATCCAAATGGAAATCTTATAACTCATCTTATATATGTTATGATCCCATATTTCTGAACCTGTGTTTGTTTAGCATGTGGCTAAAATGCTCCCTCTCCCTAAATCATGGACAGAAGAATGTGCTTCAGTGAAGGCCGCACCGGGAAATGAGCAACATGTCAAGAGTTAAACAGGAAGTAAAGTCTGTGAGGTCTAACTCATCTAACATCAATCAAAGGAGACATTTTTAAGCAATTTTTGACCAAACAAACCATCTATATCTGTATGAAGCCATAAACAGGATGGCTCATGAATGTAACACAGCCTATCAAGCATAAATTAGTCTCTCATCATTCTTAACAGGTGTAAATGAAATCTTTATCTGCACGTGACTCTGCGGTGCACAGGTCATCCAGCCTACCATCGCGTGAGTCATGTGAGACATGGAGCGCCAGCTCTCAGGTGGGAAAAGCTTTATCGCTGGGCTCACCTCAGGGCACAGCTCGTGTTCAGTCTCCTGCCACAGGCATTGGTACCAGGGTGCTTTCTGGATGCCTCCGTATGAGGTGTTTTGGGCACGTCCTACCAGCAGGAAGCTTGGGGCAGACCCAGGACACTCAGTCTAAGTCTCTCAGCTAGCTTGGGAACTCCTCAGTGTTCCCCCAGAAGAGCTGTGGGAGGTGGCTGTGGAGAAGGAGTCTCGTGTCTGGTTAAACTGTTGTCCCCACAAGCGGATAAGCTGCAGAGAATGGATGGATGGATGTTTAGTTTGGCGTGTACACAGGATGCTTCACAGACCGTATCTTCAAGTAGGCAGGCCAAACGTACCGAGAACCTGTAACGATAGATGGGCCTTGAGTTTGACACGTATGCCCTGAGTGGTTTGCCGGCTTGCTGGTGGAAGTTAAGAGGCTGCCATGAAATGCATAATACCTCTGGTTTACTGCAGCTTTGATTTAAATGAAAATTCAGTTTGCTCTTTGATTTATGGCGCGTCTGATTTGTGTGCCGGTTAACAATCAGCTCATTCTTTTCAGATGTGGGAAGGAACCCGTCCACTCAGACCTGACAGGGCTAATTTTGGCTTCGTGTAACAAATGGTGGTTGCAGATAAGAGATATTCACTGTGTTTATTTTTTCCCAGCCAGAGACCCACCTAAAAAAAATCCACCCACGAAAGCAACGGCGGCTTGTCTTTTAAAACAACAACAACTGGGCTTTTGAAAGTAGATTCACAAAATACTTATACTGCATATGTTAAATATGTCTGTCTCAGTACT
This sequence comes from Tylochromis polylepis, assembly GCA_015107715.1. Taxonomy (NCBI): domain Eukaryota; kingdom Metazoa; phylum Chordata; class Actinopteri; order Cichliformes; family Cichlidae; genus Tylochromis; species Tylochromis polylepis. Next base: position 838 of record VVHJ01049725.1, on the reverse strand, counting down.
ACTAATATTAATATTTCTGAATGAAGTTTTTGTCTCTACAACTGTGCAGCTTTAAACACTAAAATCGTTAGCCTGGCTACAATGTGACAAAGACAAAATATGAAAATATTATTTAGGTGTGAACTATCCTGATAAACATCCTTATAAATATACTTATAAATAAATGAATAAATTTTGAGGACCCTTTATGGATTTTATAGAACTGGGGGATATAGGAATGACCCTGAAATCATTCATTTACAGGTAACAACTGAGCATACATGAACTGAAAACGCTGGGTCAGGTATGAGTGAAAAGGGCCAAAATAATCAGTCCAATTCTTTGTTTTTCAAGGTTTCACTAAAGCGGAAGCGCTAACAGCAACAACAGCTTCTCTTCGTATTCTGTTTTCATTTATTATTTTACTAATAAAGTCAGTGGCTGTGTCCAAATTCAGGGGCAGCATGCTTCGAAGGACCCGCCCTACCCTACGTAGGGCGGGTCCTTCGAAGGCCGGGCAGGCCGGAAGTGAGCGGCTGTGAAACCGGACGGCCTTCTCGCCTTCGTCCTTACTTCCGTGTTTTCCCGGTCGCTAGCACCAATCAAAATTAGCTGTATGTAAGCGGCAGTACATGAAAAACCGCAGGACTCACCATACAAGCTAGTTTAGGGACAATTTTTACAAAGATTATTTTAATCACCATCTCACACGTCTGTGTAATCAGTCTGACGTTTGTACAGCATATTCAGCTGTGTGACAACTATAACTTTAACCTCAGCCAAAGCGATTTACTCAGGAACAAATGAAACACTGAAAAAAGCCAAACGATAACATGTTCAAGTCATCTAAGTGACTCAT
>VVHJ01049693.1:9842-23430 GCA_015107715.1 Tylochromis polylepis | reverse complement strand
CACACTTTCATACCGTACACACATGCTCACATAAAGGCCTCAGGACCCAGACATCGGGAAGCAATTTTCAGAATAGTTTCTGCAGAAAAAAACCCTCCAGAATTGTTTCAAACTTCCTTTCATTTGCATGAAAAAGCATCTGTTTTTCTTTTCCACTGACAAAGTAGCTGTAAACATTCTCCTGCATTTTTTCAGTACGTGACTCCAGGCATTATTTCTGCAGCAAAAGTCTGAAAGATATTTGAAACAGTGTGCAGCGTAGCAAATGTGCTCACTGAAAAACCAGCTTTTTATTGAGAGGATGTGTTGTATGGGAGTTTTAAAGAGGGGGATTCTTAACTGTGTTATTCGTTCCTTACCTGAGAACTCTGCTGAGGGTTCAACAGACGCCAGTCGCAGCGTATCCTCAATGTGGGAACGGTCCCTCAGTGCCACGCTTAATGTCTCTCCTTCTGCATTTAAATTGGAAGAACCAACTGTTTAGGTTAACACATACCGTTACCTCTTGCCTGTAGGGAATTACTGACAATTAACATGGAAAAACAGGCACATAATGACAGTAAGTAATCTCATTTTATCTGTGAAAAATATACAGTATATTTTTACTGTTACGAACACAAAACAACTGCTGACACGGTTGCAAAATAAATGTGGACCCCATGTAAAATAACCTAAACTGTTATGTCATGCTGTTATCCATCTATCTGTCTATTCCTTTCCACAGCTACTCCCGGCTGTTTATTTCTGTACCAGAGGTTGTTTCTAATTCCTCTTTAACTACACACAGTGTCATATTCTGGGGATTTGGCATTTGCACAAAAGAAAGAGAGAAGCCGGATACTATAGACCTTTGCTGTCATTTCATGACCTGTCTCAGTTAAATGCCCAGTGACACAAATATCACATTTCCAAACAGAATTTATGTCATAAGGCACATTTTATTTATAGTTCATATATAAAACACAATGTCTTCATTAAATTTGTGACAGACCAATAAGCTGCCTAGTAAGCAAATTGCACATTGCCGCATTTGTAAAAAAAAAAGAAGAAATCCTTTCATCTCCTGAAAGTTTGGGTTGTTTTCATTTGTCAATAGATTCTTTTCTGGGTGCTCCACCGGACATTTCCGAAGGGTAAGCACAAAATGTTCCAGTGAGGGGCTCTTTAAATTAAGGGACTCATTTTTTAATTTTGATTTCTTTCTTGTCAGAAGCTAGATGAGAAAACCAGTAGGCATGTCATACTAATGTCTGTACCGAGAGACTCCAAGGCTGAAAAATGAAGCCAGAGCACAAGTGCCAAATATGGCAGGTCCTTGAGTGGCCACTTGAGTCTGCTTAAAAGTGAGCCAATGTTTAAAAAAAGGCCAACTTACAGTGAAATTAACGTGTTTACAACAGGTTAAAAATGTTATAGTCTTGTAGACAATTTAAGAGGGATGATTTTTTTGACTTATGAATTTCTTAAATATATTTTTTAGGTTTTTTAGCCTTTATTGCAGTAAGACAACAGGAGACAGACCAGAGGTGAGATTCAAACACAGGCCTTCTGCTTTAACCTTATGAACAGTATGAACACTTAAAGTTTAGTAACTGGAAGCTTTGATTGACAGGTGGTTGTTGCCAGAAACCTTTAAAGCAGTTTTAATATAATTATCTGACTGGCTTCCTGTGTGGCTAGCAACCAGCAGAGTCTGTGCAGTATTTCAATTTTGCAGTCATGTGACCACTAACCATGTGAGGGTAACTTGTTCGCCGTTTTGGATGTGTAGGGTCAAGTGAATAAGGCCATCTGGCAACCACTGGTCATGAGGGAATAATTTATATTCCCTGGCCGGTTGGTGAAAACCTAGTTTCAGTTAGTTTGCATGGAAGACACCAACGTCGGCAAAAACACTTGCCAACAACTAGAGAAAATGTGCCTTCAAGATAAAACTTGCACCTTTTGAACAGGAAGATAACTCCCAACCATTGTGTGCATGATTTCACTTGAGAAACCTGCAGTCATCATCTACATACAGTTTTAGGTCTGAAAGCTAAAAAGCTACAGCTATCAAATAACTAGAAGATCAGCTTAGCACAAAGACTCAAAACAAATATAGCTAGATTGATTATATAAAAAATAATCTCCCTACTATCACCCATAAGGCCCACTAACTAAAACAGTAAATAATGTTTGTTCTATGCTTGCAAATGAACAAAGTCTAAAAACCACATGTCGTTGCTTGCATTGGATTCAGTTTTCCTTTCCAGCTGTCTGCACTTTAATATTTAGTCTGCAAATATGAGATTTTTGTCAGGGTTCTTATCTAATATTTACAAGCAGGCAAATAAACAGTTCTTTTTCATGTATGATTAAAAAAAAAAGACAGCATACACCCCACTAAACATGATGAATGAACAAATTAATGAAGTGGGATCAGAGTAAGAGATTGGAATCCCTTTAGGACTTTGCCTTCCTCTTTTATAGAAGGTGTCAACACCCAGATACCAGATAATGACATGCTTCCTTAATCACAGAAGCACCAGCTGGATGGGGACAGATTTTCTGTAACAGGATCCCTCTGAGTCTACTTGCAGGTCAGAATGAAGACAAGACATTTAGCTCTGGATTCAGCAAAAACATATAAGTCACCTTGCTCTTCTCCAGCTTTAGATAAAAAAAACAAAAACAAATAGATTTTATATAAAAGCTGAGCATATACATCAGATGTACAAATCTAAGTGACATCATGTTTTTGTACCTTTGGATTTAGACAGTGCAGGCTCCTCTGATGTCACCTCCTCCACTGCCTCTACTGTAATTTCCTCAGTTACATCCTGCACTGCTGCTTCCTCAACAGACTGTGGTGTTATCTCCTCCACAACAGCTTCTGGGTGCACCTGTGGAGTGACTCCTGGCGCTTGTTGCTTTTCCAAAATCACTCCAGCTGGAGACTCTGCAGTGACTTCTGGTTCAGGTTCAGTCTCTAAACTATGTTCCGATACTGTTTTTGGTTCTTCTGTCAGTTCTGGCTCAGTTTCTTTAGACTCAGGGTTGGTTTGAGGAACCCCTGCTGGTTCTTTTTTTGATTCCGATTCAGTCACTTCGACCTCCTCCCTCTCAGCTGCATCCTCCACATCTGTATCCTCTTGCAGGACTGTTTCCACAGTTTTCATTTCTACAGAAGCGTCCTCTGTTTCTTCCTGTGTGTCTTCATCTTCTGATTCCTCAGGCTCTTTAACTGTTTCTTCTCCATCAGTATCCTTAGGTTCAATCACTTCTTCTTCCTCCTGGGATATTTCATTTTTGGCTTCTTCCTCACCTTCCCCAGCCACACCCAAAGTCTTCTCCTCGTCTTCAGGAATAGCTGGATCATCTACTCTCTCCTCAGCCTCTTCCTCTGATGTCACTTCTTCTTCATCCTCTTCTTCACTTGCTACCACCTCAGTGGAAGAATCATCTTGACGTGCTTTCTCTTCCTCCTTATCCTCTGAGGAGGATGGGTCTTTTTCAGCATCTTCAGTTGATGGGCCTTTGCAGGGATGGCACACGGCCCTCTCTGGGGCTGGGGTGTCATTGGAGGAGCTCTGGCTGGCATGCTCCTCTGATGTGTCACACCTGCAGGAAAAGAGGTCTCCCTCTGGCTGCTGGAGCTGCAGACGCATCAGAGGTTCCTCATCTTGGACAGAGGAGTCTGGCAGGAGATCTGACAAGAGAGGGAAATATGATTTCGCAAAACATTTTACCCTACATCAAACCTGTGAAATGTATCTCTGATGATGGTATCATTTTGTAAAGAAAGAGAAGTGATTGTTTTTGAAGTCATTGTCATCTCAGATTTTAAAGAGATGCAATGAAACACCTCACATTTCATAGATAAAAATCACTGTTATGCAATTCACTTCAAGTAGAGATGTACAGACAAGTCACCTTTGTTTGCTACGTCAGCATTCGACCTGCATTCAGTCACGATGCTTGAACAGAGCAGATCACATGTTTATCACCTCTTGGATTTCAGACTCAGATTTCAGGTCCTTGAATGATGGTATGAGGGAATGGACTATTTAAGGCTACAAACACTGGACAGTGGCAGAGGACGCCAAACAGAAATTAATTCATGTAAGGGTACAAATTTTTATTGATGTGGTGTTTTTAATTAACACGAAGTTTTTGACCTAAACATTAAAAGTATGAATGAGAAATAAGTTCCTTTATTTTCTGAATTTCAAATAAATGCTATTATGCTGTTATAAATAAGGAAAACTATCTAGGGAACATCACTTAATTAGTACTGAATGGAAAACTGTAATGTATGTTGTTCAAATCTTCTGTTTGGATGGGGAGCCTGTTGAAGAAAAGTGATAACCTGACAATCTGCACCAAGACCTGGTATGAAAAAAATAAGGATTATTTACAACTGTAGAAGAGACCAAGACACATGCAAGCCTCCCTTAAATGCTGTTTAACCCATATTCCTTACATCGCCTCTTCCCACTAAATGATGTTTTCTTAAGAGTAAAGCCAAAGATTTGTTCATTGGTTGATGATCAAATGGTTTTATTATCAACCAATATCAATATGACATTTTACAAGTTGCTCGCACCCATTCGGGTAAACAGACATCAGCATTGTTCAGCATCATACAACACATTACAGTTACCGTGGCTTCTAAATAATCATATCTATAAACAAGCTTCTCCCTCTACGTTACACTATATACATGTGCATTAGATACGCTTCATAACCAAAGTGACCAAAGAGCACAAGGCCACGATCTCTGTTTAATTATAACTGCCTGTGAGGAGGAATGCACAGTGTACAACGTGTGATGTGAGAGAGTTAAATACATGTCTACAGTTCATGTTACACGATGGGGTCAGTGTAATGGATGAAGACTAATAGCCGCAGGCAGCTGTCATGGTTATTAGATTGTCCTACGCTGATAAGTAATTTATGATCATTTCATTTACATTGTTCCACAGCCAAAATACTTCCAACATAAATGTATTAAAATTCTACTGATTTCCAGGTCAGTGAAACTGAAAATGATGTTTTTAATTGTTGGTTAGGTCTAGTTTTCATAATATCTTAAGAGGTCAGTTCAAATACCACAGGTTTTTACTGAAACCAGAAATGACTCAAATACATTTTTAGGCAGAAAACTTCTGAAAAATTGTGGACCAGTGTTGTGCTTAATCCAGTGCAGGAATTATTTTGCTCATTAAACGTTCTTTGGTTAGACTCTCAGTCTAAAGCTTCAACTTTCAGTTTCACTGTCATGGCTTACTGGGACACTTGATGAAACTAAATCATTAATACCCAAACTTGTTTCACTTGCGCTGTTCCTGTATTGACAAGTTAAAAGGCTGCTGGGAAAAAACCCCCAAAACTGTAGCAACAGAATAAAATCTACAACACAGGACTCATCTTTGATGGTTTTCTTTGTTTTGCTGTATCAAGATTGGCTGGTTCCAAACCTCTGAATCAGAGTCTACATCTAAGATTAGTTCATGAAAGAGAATCCAGATGCTGATTCAGCCAAACTATCAGGTTAGTATCAATGCAGATACAACACCGAATGCCTTTCCATTTAGTGTCTGATTTATGTTTTCTTTCCCCTGTTTTAAGGCCCTGAATCAAACACCACACACCAACTTTATTCTCGTGATGTTGCTTATCACCTCTTGGAAGCTTCATTAGCTTATCACCTACTGAGGTGCTGTCATCATCTGTGACCAGAGAAGGTTTATAATGCTAAAGGATCCTCACTTTGCCCGAACTATAAAGGTTATAATTTAAAATGTTTTGGACTCTATGTGCTGGAACTCAATCCATTCATACAAGTGAAAACAACAGATTTGTTTCACTGGGCCATCACTGAACACGGCTACAATGCACAACCTACTAACTGGCTTCACTGTCCAATCCTCAGTTCTAACACACAAAAAGACAAAGAAAATCCCTCAAACAATTCCTTTTGAAGCAGAAGGTTCTAGTGATATTTATCACACTTTCTGAGCGTAATTTGTTTAGCATCAGAGAGGCACGTCTTGATGCATGCTCAATCATCCAGGTAAGTAAATCCCAATCCAAGTGATTTCTTCAGTCTCAGCTGACTGCAGGTTTCCCCAACCTTATAAACAGCAGATTTGCATAATGACTGAAACCAGCCCAATGAAAGAACAATGGAGTCAGCTGAGACTGAAGAAGTCACTTGGATGAGTGACGAAACGTTTCTCCCACTGAAAACACTACGTCCAGATGAACAGAATCAACCTTTTGGCATCAGAGAGACAGCATTTGAATGCGAAGATGCTTCCTTCGCTGCTTCCTTGCTGTAACTGAAGGAGGTTAATTCATGCTTGTCCAGACTCTGGCATTTTGGGTGTAACAAGGCTAATAAAACACATCTTGGCCAGACTTAAGTGTACGATAGGTGTCAGCAAATGAGTGAGGGGATTAAGGGATTAGTGAGAGGAAAAGTGAGGAGGGTGTTTGGTTCGGAGATTCTGATCAAGCCTGGAGGAGGTCTGGATGCTGTCCATAGACATGTTGTTACAGCATTGTCTGCATTGTAACATGAGTGAATGTAGGTTTCCAGAGTTAAATGACATTTCACAGCAATGTCATTGTTTAAAGAGTCTTCACTAATTATGTCATATAAAACAGATTAAATGTCCACTATGTTTGTCATGTTACCATTACTTGAAACCCTTGACATGATAATTTAGTGGAAGGTTCTTTATCACACTAACTGCTGAAAGTGCATACAACATCATGTTTAAAGTAACTGCTATTCACGTGTACTTTGCAAACACCGCAGTGATACTGTCTGAATTTCATGCACAGGCTTTCCTCAAAACTGCTGGTCTCAAGATCACATCAAGCAGAGAGATCATTTTCTGCTGTGCTAGTTGCCACCAGTGGCCAAATTAAATTAAAGTTAACATAATTAAGAAGATGGGAATGATGTGCCAGTGGGGAAGGAAAAAAAATATATGAGACATAGTATGTGTGAAAATAATCCCATGTGCTTTCAGAGATATAGCTTTCCAATGTAAAAAAAACATTTAGAAGAAACCCAAAAAAGTGTTTTTCTCATTTTTATAGCAATGGCAACATAGCTGTGAGAATGGTAATGAGGATCTGCTGCTGGTCTGCTGTACATATTAGGTGGATGTAGCCATTTTTATGATACCCATGGGTTTGTGAAGTCCTCTGCTGAAACCTCAAACTGATCATTTTGATTGTCACCAGCTTTCTGAAACCAGGCTTGACGAGCAAGGGTCGGACCACCTACTCATATGCGCTTGCTATACAGGGTAGCTATGATTTACAAGATACTGTTTTTGTATTTGTTTTACTCTAGATGGGGTTGTATTATAAAAAGTGAGCATCATGAAAGAAATAAAAAGACTTCAGACCATAAACTCATCAGCAAAGTTGGACTCAGTCACACAGACCGGCTGGCAACCATCTGATAGAGAAGGTGTTAGAAAAAAACCTTCCTTGTGATTGCTTTGGTTGCTAGCAGATTGCCTGTAGTTTGCACAGACGATGCTGGCTGGTCTACAAACACCTGCTAACTAATAGCTGAGTGGTAACAAAACTTCAATAAGCGCAATGCAAACAAGAAATAGAGACTATTCGCCTTCAAAGTAAAAGTTGTGCCTTAGTATTATAGCCTAGATATTTCAAAAGATTCAACTTTTACTTTGAAGGCAAATGGTGTCCGTTTCCAGTTTGTATTACACTTTTCACAGTTTCACTACCACTTGTCTGCAAGACAAGCCGGTGTCTTTCATGGAAGCTACAGGTCACTGCGGAAATCTGCTAGAGACAAGAGCAATTGCAAGGAGGTTTTGCGATTTTCACCATGTGATTGCCAGCAACCTCCAGCAACCATTCCCCAACCAGTCTTTTCTCTAGATACTGGTGGTTAGCCACACAAATATAGAGACTGGTCTTCATGCCTTTATGACTGAGCACTTACTGAGGTCATAAATACAGTGAGCAGCAGGGTCTTTTTTCTCTATAATCAGATTCCTTTTTGCAAACAGAGAAGATGCCTCCTACTGGCCTTTAGAAATATTGCAGGCTTAAGGCACTTTTCCGACCGGCCACCAGGCCATCGTCACTGTGTTCCTCTGGAGGGCACAGAGAATAAACAGCAGGCAGGACAGTTTCCATCAGCTGGAGTCACACCTCAGGCCCTGGCCCATCCATCCCTTTGGTCCAGAACAAAATATATGGGATTTACAAATAAAGCTTCTTTTTTGTTAATCTTAGCAAGCTAATGTGCTAATCTAAAGGTGAACATGGTGTACTCTGTATCTTTGTCGATATTAGTATATTAAAAACAATAATTTATTAGATAATGATTCAGTTTGTAAAGCTATCAAAATCAAGGAGCAATGTGCTCTTAATCCCTGCACCGCCAGCTGCTGCAGTGGAGCCTGGGCAGACCGTGGTGTTGTGGGGATAGAGTGGGACAGGTGCCTGGGAGCTGGATGGTACATCTTTGAGACAGAAATAGTGACACAATGAGTCAGAGGGTGAAAAGAAGGAGGGATAATTCCACTCCTATTTTCAGGAAGTGTGACGCTCTTCTTCTCCATGTGATTCTCATGAGGCAGGCCTGCATCTGTGCTGCACTATTACACACAGCCCCTGCAACAGTGTGCAACTGCACATTGCTCTTTTTAAAGACCAAGAACAATAAAAGCATCAGTGCTGAGATCAATGACATGCAACCATGTATTGCACAGCATAACAACCACAGTTAAAGAAATGTTCGCATACAGGATGGAAGGACTTAAATTTTTGGTCGACACGTGTGTTTTTCTTTTGTTCTTCTTTATTTGACTCCTGACATTGGCAAATTGCCATCTTATATGCTAGAAGGCCGCTAGCAGTTAACAAGTTCATAGACTTAAATACATCATTTAACATCATCTTTAGACAGTTAATTAAGTATAGTCATTTAACCCTCCAAAGACAGTGTTCTTTCTGTTAGCAGTTCTGTCACCACAGTTTATTTTCATTCACCTCGACTTTTAATGCCCCATTATGTAATTTTAAACAGCCCAACTGTTGGGCTTCTCAGCTCAGGTCTTATATTCCCTGTGCTGAGCTTCTCGTGCCTGTTTTAGAAGGAACATCCTGACTGGACAGTGCTGACTGGAATGACAGATTAGCAGCTCTGTAGAGTGGGAGTGGTGAAGCGTTATTGAGACATTAAATGAAGTACTGACTGTCTGTGCTCATGTATGACTTTATGATGAGTGAGTCATTGTATGTGACCATTTACACAGCGCAAATATGTGAGCATTCCTCAAAGAGAGATATACCGATCCCCGGCATCGGTGACCACAGTATCAGATGACGACTTTGTGACACCTGACTACAGCAGGTTGTAGGGGCCAAAATGAAGCAATGCAAGGGCAGATAAGGGTGTTCTTGGACTCAAATTTAGTAAAGAAATCAATTAATAGCAATTATAACTTTTTGAAACAACCTTAGCAACAAGTTTGACCAAGTGTCATAGCTATATCTGTAAGGAGAGCAAGCAAAATGTGAGCTAACCTAAATGCTTAAATCAAATAATCTGATTAACAGCACCACCTGGTGCTGTTAATGCAGATTATTTGCATTTGCATTTGCAATCACTGCGTTTACTTTGGGTGCAGAAGAGAATGTGATTCTTTGGAGTGCGTCCAAGTTACTCTGTCAGTGCTGTCACTGTGTTCCTCTGGAGGGCACAGAGAATAAACAGCAGGCAGGACAGTTTCCATCAGCTGGATTCACACCTCAGCCCTGACATTTCCACGTACACAACCAAAAATTCTGCACTGCACCACAGAAGCATATTGTACACATAGCATTTCCTATGGCGAGTTTCTGTGTACTATAAAGGCTACAACACACCTAAAAGTCAAACCTGAGAATGGATTCAGCTAGCAGTGACGCCATTACAGTTTCCTGGCTAAAATCATAATGAATCCATAGTAAATAAAGACTATTAAAAAATATTTTAACTTTCCATTCATTGTTTGTTATCATTCCAATTTCTAGCAAGATGTGCAAAAACCCGCATGCTTAAAGGCACAGGCTAAATATACACGCAGCCATCTAAATGTATTAGATCAGCTGGTCCATTTCACACATCACACCTGCTTGAATTACGCACCCAACAAACAGTTCTACAAATCTTAGACATTTTGCCAAAATCCCAGCTTCAATCCTCCACCGTACCTGCAGCAGACAAGGCCAGAAGAGACAACAAGCAGCACACAGATACCACAGACTTCATTTTGGCTGCCAGGGACCTGCAGCTCATCTCCCTCAGCTATATATACTGCTCTAGCTGAAGGTCAGAGGGCATGCCAGTGAAGGGGGAGGGCACAGCAGCTGCACCCGTATCGGCCATTATGTGTCAGAGCAGCTGCCGGTTCTAATCGGGAATGTTGAGAGAAGAGGGAGACTAAGTGATCATGTTGTGCCCTGGTCTACAGACTGTTTAAATGGACGTTGGTAAACTGAAAAATAAAAATTCAGAAGCTTTACATTTTGATGACACAAGTTTTTAAGTCATATTTACTGCGCAGCAATAATGCCTTTCATTTGCTTCATTGCTTTAGCCCAGATTAAAAACTACTGAATGGATTACCATGGGTTTGCGAACAAAAAGTAACTGGCCACTTTATTAGGTACAGGCATAGCGTCACCAAGGTTCTAGAAACAATCCTCCGAGATTTTGAAAACTTTTGTTTCCAAACATTGCTCTACTGGATTGTGTTCCGGAGACTGTGGTGCTTATTTGACTACAGTGAACTCATTATGATGTCCAAGAAACCAGTTGATATAATTTGAGCTCTGTGACATGGTGTGTTTTCCTGCTGGAAGCAGTCATCAGAAGACTGGTACACTGGTTATAAAGGGACGGACGTGGTCGGCGTCAACAATGATTTAATGGGATGTGGTGGTTAATGATGCTCATTTGGTATTAAGGCATCCAAAGTGTGCCAAGAAAATATCCCCAAACCGTTTTACACCACCACCAGACTGAACTATTGATAAAAGGCAAGCTGAATCCAGGGTTTCATGTTGTTTACACCAAATTCTGACAGCAGACTTTGAGACTCAGACCAGGCAACATTTTTCCAATTTTGGTGAAGCTGTGTGAACTGTAGCCTCAGTTTTCTGTTCTTAGATGACAGGAGTGGGATCCAGTGTGGTCTTCTGCTACTGTAGCCCATTTGCTTCTAGGTTCAAGGTTTTGTGCGTTCAGAGATGCTCTTCTGCATACCTTGCTTCTAACAAGTGGCTTTTCAAGTTACTGTTCTTCAAAGCAGTCTGGCCATCTTCTGACATCAACAAGGCATTTCTGCCCAGAGAACTGACACTAACAGGATTTTGTCCTCTTTGTCAAACCCTCTGTAAACCCTACAGATGGTTGTGTGGCAAAATGAAAACAATTCATTTTAAGTTAAACATTCAGAGAAGCCTTGCAGATTCACTGACTTCCATCAAATGGACTATAAAACAAACAAAAATATAGACTTGCTTTTAGGTTTTTATGTGTATTTTAGCATCATTTATTTTAACTATTTACTTTATCTTGTTTTGTCCTTAATGTCTGGCTTGCTTTTGCTTGTATGACAAAGCTCTTGTTCACCATGTATCTTTTGTGCTATATAGTTATTTTAATAGAATGACTTGTGTTCAGATACTACTGTCATACTATAATGACGTACTTTACTGCATTAGATCAGTCAATATAAATAGTACATTGCAATATTTTATAATTCTTACAAGTTGTTGCAGTGCACACGTGTATGTGCCACATCTTCTATCACCAATCTCAACTCTGTGCGGCAGTAAGTCACTCGTTATCACCACCTGGTGGGCAGAACTGGTCATGTGTATGAATAAATTCAACCAAACAGAGGGAGTGTAATAAAAAAGTACAAATTTTTATTTTTCGTCTTTACAAAGGCCTGTTTACCCAAGGTTTTTCTTTTTTATAAACAAAATATAACAGCTTCTCATCGACCTGGACTGATGCAGAACAAAAAACAAAAACTTAAAATCACAATATAAAAGGCTTGTCACTGAAAAATGAAAAGCAAGACAAATGAAAGATTTTAAACTGCGTCACGGCAAAGAGCGTATGGGGAGTAAAAACAAAACAAACCAAACAAAAAAAACAAACAACCCTTCCTGAAAGCTAATTCAGGCAGTAAAAAACAGCAAGTGCTTCATATCAAATATGTCAATTCCACCAAAAGACAGCAGTGCTGCAACACAATGTACAGAAACATTTGGGCATAAGAGTTTCTCCAACCAGCAACAGCCCAGATTAAAGTCAAGCTGTTGTCATGTGTCAGAGCAACCCCAAACCCCTTAACAAAATTTCACAAACAAAATATGAAAAATACCCCACGTTTGGCATGAAAATGCTAGTCTAGCCTAACCTGATGCCAGGGAGTGACTAGTGTCCACACATCCTACACAAGACAGTGTCACTGAATGCATCAGTCATGTGTTTATGAAAAAGAAAAGGAAGAAAAAACCCCCGCAAGAAATAAACAAAATGTCATAACAAAAGATTACTTCAGACAAGAGAAAATGCCGATTAGTAATATGCATTCAGTTGGCAACAGAACATACAAGAGATCAAAGACAGATACAAATCCAAAAAAGGGAATGTTTACAGCATCAAGTCAGCGTATCAAATTGAGTATGACAGGAGAGAGGCTCGTAGTAGGGGCTTCCAGTCAAATTCCCAAGAAATATGAACAAAGTAACATGAGGTGGACAGGCTTGGTGCATTTTTGAGACAGACAAATGGAGGGATTGTAGCTGGGTGACGTGTAAATTTTACATTTTACCAAACAGCGTTTTTGCCCTTTTTGTGGCAATTGTTGATGCTCTGAAAACTGACAATGATCTGATTATATGCTCAGTTTTCCCCACCTAAAGCTGGTCATCATGAATTGCAAAGAGTTTTCCTCCCAGTTATATCTGCGTGTGAGCAACCCTGAAAACCCATCCCTGCTCTACACTCTGAGCATGTTCAAAGTGTGTAAATGATAAATATTTAAAAAAAAGAAAAAGAAAAATCAAAACAGGATCTGTAGGAAATGTGACTAATGGTTACATGATGGGTTTTGGCCTCAGCTCACTGCTCATCAGCAGAGCACCAGGGTTATCAAAAGAGCACCTTGCAAGTAGAGACTACATTCTTTGACACAAGCTCATCAAGTTTCATACATATACTGTAGGCGCGTACACACCTATCGACGGTGCATAGAGATCTTCACCTCATGTAGAAATGACACCAACAAATGTAATGAAGATGGAATTGCATAAATACCAAAAAACGTTAGTGCATAGTCACTGAAATTAATAAACCAGGACTAAAAGATAGACTTAGTCTTTGGAGGAATACCAGAAGCCTGCATGCAGTGCAAGCATATGAATCATCCAAATCGCATCAGCTAAACTTCACATATTCTGATTCAGTCAAATTGTCTGGGAGCGATCATAAATTAACACCAGACATTAATGTTGGTAAACATTTTCGAGAGATAAACCAACATTT
>VVHJ01049680.1:3318-17470 GCA_015107715.1 Tylochromis polylepis | reverse complement strand
CCACCAATAGGAAAGGGGTGTTTTTGTTTTTTTCTTTCTTTTTTGTTGTAAGCAGAGAGTGCTTGTTATCGCTGTCCTTAGACAGTAAACGTGACGATACTATTCAGGAAAAAACACCGCGTATATTTTCTTATCATGACTCTGGTTTTACGTGGCCGATCAACACAATTTAAAAACTGGTATATAGCATCTTGTTGCTATGTCATCTTAAATTGGTCATGTGATTGGTTTAATATGGCTACTTTATTCTTCCTCAGCCAATCAGCAGCACTCATGTGATTGCCCCCCCCCCCCAGCTCCCGGTAAGCTGAAGACAGCTTCAACCGTCTGTGTGTTGAAAAAAAAATAGTAATGCGTCCGCACCGCGTTTTCTTCTTAGTAACGGTAACGGCGTTGTAACGATAGGAATAGTAATTAGTTAGATTACTAATGACTGAAAAAGTAACGCCGTTAGTAATGCCGTTATTAGTAACGGCATTACTCCCATCACTGATCATAATCCTAACACACTGAGCCCCCTTTGTTTGTCCTGTTTCCTTTAGTTCTAATTCCTTGACCCAGTGGTCCTGTAGTACTTCTAGGCCTAGTCTTTGGTCACAGTGCCAGATCCATCCATCCATCCATCCATCCACCAACCATACAGCCACAAAATCTGACGTTTTTCCCTTTTCTCCATCTTTTTCTCCATCAGATTTTATCCTCTATATCCACCTCACATAGTTCTAAACAAGGTTTAATCTTTCATGTCATTTACCTCTTTTCCAACAATGAGGCGCAGGTGCCCAGTAAGGAAACATTTATTTCATTTCCACTAACAAGAACTAGTGCCAGCGCCAAAAAGCTGGCATGAGCATGACACCACAAAAGGCGCCCAGCTGCAACCTGCAGTTCCTTGTTCTTTGGATATTTTCCCATCTTTATATGTACTGTTCGGCTCTAAGAGCTGTCAAAATTCAGGTTGATCTCAAAGGCATCAGGCCAGAGCTGGCACGGGCACATATACTGTGCTGGTGGAAAAAACTACCTAAACCCTTTCTCTGTTAAATCTGTCTTTATTATGAGATTCTTAAGTTGATATTCTGAGTATACTTGCTCCTGTTTTTGACCTTTAAGTTCTGGTTCTGAAAGCTTCTAAGGGGGACATAAGGACAGTGGGTATTCTGGACTTACCCTTGGGACAGCGACACCTGGATATTGTAGCAGGGAAGCAACGGTCGGTCGGAGAGTTCAAACTCAAACACTTCCCTCCTAGCACGTTGCTCCTCATCCTCCTCCTCCTCTTCATCTTCTTCCTCCTCCTCTGGTCCCGGTGGATCAGCAAGGATATTATATACACCTTCTTCACTGGATGGCTCTGCACAAACAAGAGTCCACAACAACACATAAAAATCATCATCGAAGGTCCTTGTTCTGCACTAGTCCCAGTTTTAGTCCGGGTTTCTTTCCCTATTGTGAGTTCCTTTTATTCCACTGAGTGTAATCCGTTTTTGTTAGGTTAGTCCTCAGTGACACAGGACTAGAGACCAGTCACTACCAAGCACCAGTCACTAGGGAAACACAAAGAGGGTGTTGCACTGAAGGCCTCCTTGTAAATGCTCTGGGAGCTAGCAGTTTTCCTTGGTCACCTGTGATCTGCATGGAAGATGCTGACTTGTCTGTAAACAATTGTCTCCTGCTCACTGAGTCATAGTGAAACCTGAAGAAGTATGACATAAATTGAAAATGGCTGATGTTTGACTTCAACGTAAAAACCAACATCTTTTAAAAAGCTCGACTTTTACTCTGAAGACAAACATTCTTTGTTTCCAGTTTATACTTTTTAGAGTTTTTCTATTGCTTTTCGAAGAGTTTGTATTTGCAGATAAGTTGGCATTTTCCATGCAAACTATTGGCGACTGTGGGAATCTTCCAACAACCAAAGCAATCGCGAGGTTTTTGGTGCAGCAACGGATCTCTTTACGACCAGTTTTGCATAGTGACTACCAGCAACCACTTGCCAACCAGTTTCAAGGTAACACTGACAGCTCATTAGCGTTGCATCTTTCAGTAGTCATGGCTGCATTAGTACAAATTTGTTTAGTTCGAATTTCTTGAACCACAGTTGTCCTTGTTCATTTGCTCAGTCTTGTTCTATTAGCACAATTTCTTTTATTCTAATTTATTTCGTTCCAGTTCCATCAGACCTTGTTTTTATTCCTAATCTCTTTAATCCTCATTCAATAGGCCTACATTCTTGTAGCCCTCATTTCTTTAATACCATGTGGTCTTAATTCTTTAATCGTAACTTTCCAAAGACCATTAATTTAATCCTGCATCCTCGAGCCCCTCTCCTTCAGTTTTAATTTCTTAGTCCTGTCCTAAACTTCAGTTCAATTGTTACTGGACATTCCTTTCTTTAGTAGTAGTTCAACAAAGTGCTGCTCCTGTATTTCCACTTAGTTCTCATTTAACTGTTTATCGAAATATCGATAAATGCAAATGTTTTCAGCACCAGTATCCTCGATTAGAGTTGGAATCATTACACACAGGTTTAGCAGTTATGAGTGGTGCAGTTGGGTTAATGGTAATTATATATTCCTAATTAAATTCATGGCAGTGCCTTTAATCTTAACTGGTTTCGAGGTTAGCTCTAACCAGTTTAGTTGTAGTTCCATCAGCTGTAATTGAGTTTGCTGTGGTTCCTTTAGTCCCGGCTGGTTTATCAAACCTTCCTTTTGTCCTGATTCTTTCTGAGTCCCTGGCTTTTTTACCAAAAGTTCAACTGCATTTCTTTTCATCTAACTTTTGTCTTTAGCTGCAGGCCATGCAGTTCCTTTAATCCTAAATTATTTATCTTTCCCAGCCTTCCTGCCTTTCTCCTCTGACGATGTCATTGGTGTGTGTGTTTGTGTGTAAACTAACCGCAGACTGAGCTGCCGTAAAATTCCCAGTAGATTCCCGGATCGCCCTCCGACCTTCCCTGGAGGTCAGAGAGATAGTCTGCAGGGAGAGAGAGCGGCAGAGTCAGTGGCTTTTGTGGCTGATCAAAGAGCCGACCAATCAGAGAGGATGAAGGCAGCGAGACGAAAACAATAGAGCCACACACAGATGCACACACACAGACACGCACACACAGACCCACAGTGAAAGACGGGAAGAAGAAGATGAGTGTTTGTGTTCAGACGGTGCCGGCTCGTCGCCGCGGCGCTTGGCGCTGAGTAGACGGATGCTGGCAGGAGTGTGTGTGTGTGTGTGTCTGTGTGTGTAGCAGTAAGCTGTTCTGGGATTCAGCAGCCAAGCCTCATTAAACCCCTCTGGAGAGAGAGAGAGGGAAAAAAGGGAGATGGAGAGAGAGAGAACAAATAGAGGCAGGGAATGGTAATCAGACAGGCTGGCGAGCGCACACACAAACACACAGAAACACACAGAAACACACACACACACTCAGGCTGCATCGCTTTCCTTTCTGTTTCCTCCTTGTTTACTTCACTGTTTTTCTCGCTCTCACGATATGTTTAATTCTTTGTTTTTTCCACTTTCTTTTGTTCATTTTTCTTCGGAGGACAAAGGACTTTTTATGTGTGAATTTTAATGACTTTTGTAAACATGGCGAAGCCGGCCCGATACACTACGGCCTGACTGTCGTAGCGCATCAGGACAGAAACTGGGAGCGAGTGGGACAGTTGATGGTTTTATCCTGTTTTGTGGGTCTGAGTGTTGACAGCTGACAGCCTGAATGCTTCACGAGGTCCCTTCAAAAAAGCAAATGTAGATTCTTGACTATGTGTTCAGAAAAAAGCAAGGAAAGACAATATATGTGGTCTTCTGAGTGCAGCGTATTGACACATCTACAGTAGTTCCTGTTTCAGGATCCACTCTGTGGCTCTGTTATGTCTCTCAGCCAAGAAATTCTGACTTGATAATCGTTTATAGAGAACCTTACCGGAAAAGCATTGGTGGAGCAAGAAGAAGCCATTTCTCACTAATATCTACATCCCCACAGTGAAGCATGGTGGTGATAGCATCATGCTGAAGGAATGATTTTGGTGACAGGGGCTGGGAAAAGATCAATTCAGAAATATACAGAGCGATCCTGAAAACCTTTTCAGGAGGGCACAGGATCTCAGGGTTTAGGTTTACATTTTAAGATGAAAACAAACTGAAGAATACTGCCTGGCTTTAGGAATAATTTATGGCAATCCTGGACATGAACTCAGCCAGAGTCCAGACCTGAGAATGTGAAAATGTCCGTGTAGTGATGCTCCATATCCATAACTGGCTGAGTATGCATAAAGAAGACCTGAGACTGTCACTGCCACCAGAAAACTTTTAGTCAACTCATGGGTCTGAACGCTTTAGTCCATCTGACCAGATAAGAAAGTGACAGATGTGAAAACATTATCATCAGCAGCATTTGATTTATGTGTTAAAACCAGCAGCAGTTAACAGACAGCACACACAAATGTTCTTCCTCCTCCTTATTGTCCTACCCTCCAGAAAGGTTTCCATGGCAGCACTGTGGGTCATGTTGATTGGTGCTCGTCCTGAGTAGGAGGTCAGAGTAGGGTCGGCGCCACAGGCCAACAGGAAACGCACCACCTCCACATGGTCGTTTTCCACAGCGTCATGAAGTGGCCTGATGAGAAAAGAAGAACGAGCGACTGAATCTATCCTCATCACTTGAATGACATCTTTTACGTGTTATAGCAGCAGCTATTGCTACCTGACTTTGAATTACCTTATTTTATGCTTAACAGGTTCTAATGTTAATGTGCTCACTGGAAGAAGACACATTACCCATTACATTCACATTACATCTGAACTGGATTTGAGTTCTTGGACTAGCTCAGGCATAACAAGGCATCTAAAACAATTCTGACTCTGTATTCACATGGACAAACAATAATAGCAGTTTCTACATTTATAAAGGTTATTCATTTCTCAAATTTGGTTCAAATGTGATTAAGCCTGCAAAACTTTTACGTTTGCTGCAAGTCCATCTGATTTTTCATGACCTCAGCCGCAGCTTTGTCTCCATTTATACATCTTTCATGAATTACCAATAGTGGATAGGATTCAAACATCCAGGAAACCTGTGCAAGAACTCATATTTACACTTTAATTTTATATTTTAATCTAATAAATGCAGAAAGCTCCTTTGATGCACAGTACCTGGTTCCATCCTGAGCACTGCAGTTGACATTGGCTCCATGCTCCACCAAGTGACGTACAATGCCCAGCCAGCCACGGGCGCAGGCCTCATGTAGGGCACAGTACCCAGCATTGTCTCTATGGTTGACATCACAGATTCGCCGCTCGAGACAATACAAGACCACCTCCTGCAAATGTGGAAACAACATTGAGACCACAGTAAATTTTCCCTCCTGTCCCAAACCCATTACAGAATATGAACGACTTTTCATCTTGCATTCATTCTAATGTTGTAATTCTTCTGCAATAGCCCAGTGTGCACAATCTTGGCTATACACGCAAGCTGTTGTGTCAGGCTGCAGTCACGCAGGCCTAGAGAATGCAGCCCAGTCAGTGAGACCCTGGAAACCACAGGTCACAAGGGTAAAAAAAAGTGTATTCTCTTGCCAGCTGTTGAGTGGTTGCTGTGGGCTGATGGTAGTCACCAGATGAAATTTGTTTTAAAAAGGATGCTGCATCAAAAACTTTTTAGTAGACTGCCACAGTCCCATGCAGTTTGCATGCAAGATGGTGATTTGTCTGCAAACACTTGCCAACTCCCGTGGCAATGGTAGTGAGATCATGAAAAGTTTAATGCAAACCATAAATGGGGACTAGTCGCCTTCAAAGTAAAGGTCGTAGCTTTTAAATTGTGCTGGTTGCAGTGGTAAGGCTCAACTATTACCCTGAAGGTGAATGTTTGCCATTTCTGTTTTGTTTTGGCAAGTAGCTGGCAAGTGTTTGCAGACTGCAGCAATCTGCCAGTGAACAAAACAAGTTCAAAGAGGTTTTTAGTTTGGCATGACATTGAGCTCATGCTGACTCCCCCCCCAACCCATCCCACTTGACCTTCTGCAGGAATCCCACAGGATTAAATATTTTCTTTAAGTATATATCAACACAAAGAAACAAAAAAAGTGATCAGATAAGCAACATTTTCTTGGGTTAAAAAAAAATGTGGTAATATTTATTTGTCTGTGCGCAGATGATACAGTCATCTATACAAACAATAAATCCAATCACACCAACCAAATTGTCCTTAGCTCTAAAAAAAAATATACAGTAGCCCTTAAAAATCACGCTTTTGTTTCATGGGGCTTTATTATTCCTGCACTATATGGAGAACATACCAGTATGGAAACGCCACGTTACAAGCAAAGAGCAGTTCCACCTCGAGAATATAATTAAAGCCTCACTCTTTCTGTTCTTCTATATGTGCGCTTCAAAATGACTGCAGTGCGAAAACATGTGTGTTAATGTGTGTGTGTCTGCGATGATGGATGACGGCTTCATATGCAAACTGAGCTCGTTAGCTTCACCGCTGCACCTCAATGAGAGCGAGAGAGCAAGAGAGCAAAAAGCTGGGCGACACCTGTGAGCCCTGACAGGAGCCATCACACGGAGCATGAAATATTCACACCACGTGTGTGTGTGTGTGTGTGTGTGTGTGTGTGTGTGTGTGTGTGTGTGTGATAAATCCTGAAACACCCCCAAAACAAAACAAAAGCAAAAACAAAACCGATTTTCATGCCCATTTAGTGAATTTTAACAACAACAAAAAAACCCCAATAGTGCTGTGATGATTGTAACGTAATGTCGCAGGTTCAAGTTGATGTTACCTGAGATGACACTCAGGAAAGCGGAACAGAAATTTCAGCCTGTTTCCAGCAACAGTTTACAACATATGATAATTTACTAGCAGGTGCATATTCTGAATCAGATGTTTAATGTTAAAAGTAACAACGACAATAAAAAAAAAAAAACCTCACTAATGATTAGTTAAGCATCATTTAGAGGTAATTTTGGTAGTTGGCTGGTTTTCTTGGCATTCTGATGGTGAAGGAAAACCAGGAAGTCAAGGGAATGGGACTAAATATAGGGAAGGTAACCTTAAGAGTACCAATTATCATGAGATTAATCGGGAAAAAGGCTTCAGTTTGCTAGGAAACATAAAGATTGGACTCTTAAGCAATGGAAAATGTCATGGCGTTTGATGAGTCCAGATTTAGCCTGTTCCAGAGGGATGGGTGCATAAGGGATGAGAGGTGGATGACGTGAGGCACCCATCATACCTAGCGCCAAATGTACAAGTCTAAGAAGGCAGCAGTACTATCTGTGATTGCATCAGCTGGTCAGGTCGAGGTTTGGTGACATTATGTGCACAAAAAAAATGAGGTCAGCTGACTATCGGACTGAACAATCAACAGTTTTTTTTTGTTCCACGATGGCACGGGCATATTCCCAGATAACAATGGCAGGATTCATCGCGCTCAAATTGTAAGAGAGTGTTTCAGGGAGCATGTGACATCATTTTTTACACATGATTTGGATGCAACAGAGTCCAGTCCTTAACCCTACTGAGAATCTTTGGAATGTCCTGGAGAAGTCTTTATACAGCAGTCTTACTCATCATCATCATCATCATCTGTACAGGATCCTAGTGAAAAATTATTCAGTACTGGACTGAAGCTTATCGAAATGATGCCATAATGCACTTGTGTTGTCATCAAAGCTACACACGGTCCAGCATAATATTTTACAGTGTTTAACATGATCTGATGAGTATTTTAATCTCCAATTATCGTCCAAGAACACAGAAGAGCCTTTACATTTTTTGTCATCAGCGAAAAAAACAAAAACAAAAAAACCATTCACCTTGCAGCAAAGTTTCACATTTGAGAACATGAAAGCATCAAATTTTTGCTTTGATTATGAACTGCAGTCAGCTTTTTGATCAACTGTTGCAGCTCTGAAATACGGCAAAGAAAAGCTGAGACTCTTTACAGGCTATTTCTGCACTTGCAATAACGAGACCAGTGCCTGATTTTTATCTCTCTTAACTGTTTCTTTCAGATCCAATTATTGCTTCGGTAATTTGAAAATACTGTAGCTGTAGATTGGTACACACGTGTGTTTTAGTTTGTGTTTAAATGAAGGTGAGACTTCATTTTTATGAAAAATGAATCAAACCAGGGAAAAAGAGGAATGAGTGAGTTGTGAGCCGAGGGCTAATTCAATTAGAGCGAGAGAGGGAGAGAGGGGATGTGAAAGAATGGGAAGCAAGTCTCTCTCTAATCTTTTTCATCTGGAAGCGGGGGATTAAAGTTCAAGGAAGGCGAGAGGAGGAGTGTGTGAATTAATGATCTCCGCTAAGAAAAAGAGTGAGCGAGGCAGAACAATGCAGTTGAGACGGAGCTCAGCGGAGGAGGATGAATGGATGAATGTGTGAAAACGCCCGAATGTATTTCGGTGTAAATGTCTGATGTTCATAATGTCAAACTAAAATCTGCCAAAGATATTATTTTGGCCTGACATCAAAAAGATTAAAAAAAGAAAAACATTTATTTTTAAAGCATTCTGATGCAACGATCCAGAAGCCATTAATTCAGTGATGTTTTGTCCTTGTTCTTAGAGTTTATAATCAGAACTGAATTTACTGATGAGAATGACATTTAAAAAAACCACTGAGATAAAAATATAACAAAGAACAAGTGGACTGGAAAACTAGACTTGCATGTCAGAGTGCAAAACTGGACTCAAATTTTCATGTAAGCGAGGCAGCAGTTTAAGCAAAGACGCCAAAACTTCTCTTTCTCCAGACAACAGGGACAGCGAGGCATTTCCAAAGCAGCCAAGAGACCTAATCTCTCCAACATGTCCTGGGTCTCTGCCCAAGGAGGCATCCTCAGCTGGCTCTTTTTGACGTCCTTTCAAATAGCTGAGCTCCTCAGCTGATCTCTCAGGCTGAGGCCAGGCACCTCTGTAAGAAGCTCATTGTTGCTGCTTGCGTCCTCGATCTTATTCTTGTGGTTGCTACCCACAGCTCATGTTTATATTTGAGGGCAAATCAACCAGTAAATCAAAAGCATCTTCACCAATCTGTCTGTCAATGTCTTGCTCAAATCTTCCCTCAATTATGAACTCGTGAACAAAGTTATCAGTTCTACTTCACGTGAGGCAGAAACTTGCTGTCATCCTGGAGTGGGCTTCATCCTTTTCCAGCTGAGAACCATGGCCTCAGAATTGAATGTGCTAATTATCATTCCAGCCACTTCATACTTGGCTGCACACCACCTCAGCGTGAGCTAGAGGTCATGGCTCAGTAAATCCAACAAAACCACATAATCTGCAAAAGCAGAGACAAAACTCTATGACCAGCAACCACTGCGGCTGTGCAGGGCCCGAATATCCTGTGATAACAAACCCCATACCCCATACCCTTAAATCGCTCCCCATGGGACACCTCAAGGGGCATGGCTGAATACCTTCTCCAAGTCCACAACCAAGATGAAAACCACATCTTTCCACCTAAAGCTGAGGACTGACCAATAGGTGAAATCTCACCTTGAGCATACCCTCATGTAGACCGTCTCAGAGGAGGCTGAGGAGTGGGATCCTGCTGAAGGAAAACATCCTCTAGTCGGCTTTTTTAAAAAGTGAAACCTCTACCCCAGTCAGTCCAATAAAGAGCTTTTTAATCACTTCAGAGACTTTAACGACAGAAATGTGTGAGTCATCCACTCCTCCCCAGACCGTTTCCTCTGTGGATGACGTATCAGTGGGTTTCAGGGGATCCTCAAATTATTCCTTTCCAACCATATCCCCAGCTGAGGACAGCAGCACTCCACCCCCTCCACATAAACAGGAAACTACACATGCACAGGAAACACATTCCCCTTCCAGAATTGCCTGATGGGTTGCCAGAATCAAAGCTGACCAGAAGTTTTGCTCGATGGTTTCATCAAACTTCAGTGTTGGTTTCAACTACTGCCAGAACCCCGCTCAAAGAGGAAACCTGGACTCAGATGGTAAAGGGACCTGCTGCTTTTTACACTGCCAGACACATGACATGCAGTTTACTTGCCACATGCACACCAATGGAGAGAAACTGGAATAAAATACCTCTCAAGGGGAAAATGGAGTAAATTGTCCTTGAGGGAAACTAGCCAATAATGGCAGCCATAAAAAAATGGACTAAAGTACTACAGACTGAACTAGAGTGTCTTTGAGGAGAATCTGCCTAAAAACTTTTCCCAAGACCAAAAAAATAAGTGATTCTTTTTTTTCGTCTAAAAGTTAATCATATTTGCACATAAAACCAACAGTTGTGACTGCCTAATTTAAAACTATTACCCACCTCTATGCACATCTGTGTGTGTGTGTGTGTGTGTGTCTGTGTTTTACTACCTCGTATCCCAGCCGGGCGGCTCGCTGTAGCAACGTCTCTCCGGCGTTTTTGTTCACAATGAGCCGGCGCACCTCTGGAGGGACGGGCCGGGCAGAGTGTGCATGTTGTGGGGAAGGAGGTCGATGACTGGGCGAGTGAGATGAGTCTGACAGAGCGACCTGTGTGTGTGTGTGTGTGTGTGTGTGTGTGTGTGTGTGTGTGTGTGGAGGAAAGAAAAGTGACATTTAAAGTGATTAACATGTATTCGAGGTTTTATTACCCACAAAACAATTAAACACACACAAGAACATGTGCTCACTTTATTTCTACATCTGTCGCTGCCACGTTCTCCCCCCCTCGAAAGCACACACGCAAGCACACACGCACAGCCCTACTTTTTCAGGCCCGGTCGAAAATAGCACTGTCACCACCTCTGCTCCCGCGACTCTGTTTTCGTGTGATTTCTGTGTGTGTGTGTGTGTCTGTGTGTGTTTTTCTTTGTGTGTGTGTGTGCGAAGCCTGAGGCTGATGACAGAAAGCTCAGGAGGAGATGGTGGAGGAGGAGGAGGAAGAGGAGGGAGTGATGGTTTGTCTTAAAGTAAAAGACAGAGCAAAGGAGGAACAAATTAGGATTCGCTCTCCCTCTCCTTGCTGTTGGCATGCCTCTCTCGCCCCTCTCCCACTGTTCCCCTTCATGTGTTTCCTCTTTATCTTGTTTCCTCAGGCGTGTTGTTGTGCGTTGTTGCCACTCAGGATCACACTTTGACTCTAACGCACAACAAAGAAAAGCTTTAGCAGGATTAGTAATGTCTTTTTTCTTGTGTGGGGTTCCACGTGGCGTCATTTTAGGTCCTCTTGTGTTCTTGATGATCAGTTCTCTGCACAATTTTTTGGACTTGGAGAACTTGCTGCTGTTCCTGTGTGAATTTTTTCACATAATCTCAAAAAAATGAGACGATTTCTTGAGCTCAGGGCTGAGGCTTCACATTTGGTTCTTATGTTATTAGTTTTAAGGTGGTATTTACAAGGTTTTTTGGACCACTGTTATGTAGATTTGAACTGGGTTTTTGACTGGTTTTGGATTAAATATTGGAACTGTTTTTTTTGTTTTTGTTTTTTTACTACTTTAAGACTTGAACATGTACAGTACTAGACTGATTTTAAACAGACTGTGATTCTGACCTTGGACTGGTTTCTGGTTTCAGAATAGTTTTGCAGTTGTTTTGTTCCGGACTGCATGGTGTACTGGTTGTGGATTTGATCTTGGAACTGGTTTCAGACTGGTTTTGGACATGGTTTGGACTAATTTTCGGAAAAAAAATTAGTTTGGTTTTGGACTGATTCTGAATCTGACTTTGGACCGGGGTTTAGATGGCAGTGGATTTGGTCTTTGGCTTGTTTGGGGCTTGGCTTTACGCCTGATTTTCGTACTAGTTTTAACTTGTTTTGAAATGTATTTTGGGGTTGGTTGTGGATTTAATCTTGGAATTGGATTTGACCTACTTTGCTGTCTTTTAAGCTTGTTTTAGACTGGTTGTACATACTACCATCTACCAACTTCAGGTTATTTGACGTACTATACTGTACTAATTTTGCTAAAAGAACATGCAACAACTGGCATTTTTGGTGTACTTTTTGGTTCTTCCTGATTGGCACAGTTTCTAATCTTCTGGCATGATTACACACTCACCAGCTAATTAATTACCCAGTTCACTGGGTTCAACCCCAATTTGCATCCAGATGCCTTAATTGATCATGGCACAGATTCAACAAGGTACTGGAAACATTCCTCAGAGATTTTGGTCCATGTTGACATCATAGATTTTTCAGCTGCACACCCATGATGGAAATTTCCTGTTCCCATTCGACCACAAAGCTGCTCTATTGGATTAAGATCTGGTGATTGTGCAGGCAGTCTGGACACAATGAACTCACTGTCATGTTCAAAACACCGGATCATCTGAGCTTTGAGCCACGACGCGTTATCCTGCTGTATGGATATGGCTAGCAACAATTCTCAGGTAGGCTATGGTGTTTAAACAATACCCCACCAACAAGGGGCCCACTACGTGCCACAGAATGATTCCCCAACACATGCTGTTCGACAGCTGAAATGGCCGGTGAGTGCATATACTCCTTATGTAAGCACAGTTGGATCCAATCAGCTGGACCTTTTCTTCTTCTCCTTCTTTAGGCTGCTCCCTTTAGGGGATCATCTTCCTCCATCTCAATCTTCCTCTAGCCTCTTCTTTTGTCGCCCAATCTTCTGCCTCTGTCCTCTTTCACTATATCCATGAATCTTCTCTGAGTTTTTCCTCTTTTCCTCCTGCCTGGCAGCTCCATCTCCATCCTTTGTTCTACGTATCCACTATCCCTCCTCTGGACATGTCCGAACCATGTCAGCCTTGCTTCTCTGTCTCCAGAACGCTCCACCTCAGCTGTTCCTCTGATATACTAATATCTAATCTTGTCCAGTCTGCTCACTCCAAATTAAAATCTAAGCATCTTCAGCTCGGCCTCCTGTCTTTTCGTCAGTGTCATCATCTCCAAACCGTACATCACAGCAATTCTTACTACCATCTTGTAAACATTTCCTTTCACTCTTGCTGCTGTCCTTTTGTCACAAATCACCCCGGACACTTGTCTCCACCCACTCCACCCTCCCTGCACTCTCTTCTTCAGCCCTCTTAAGTACTGTCTTCTGCTTTGGATGGTTGACCCCAGGTATTTAAACTCATCAGCCTTCACTACTTCTAATGTCTACTCTCACTACAAATCACAGTGTCATCTGCAAACATCACAGTCCATGGAGACTCCTGCCTGACCTCTTCTATCAGCCTGTCCATCATTATTGCAAACAAGAAGGAGCTCAGAACTGGACGACTTGGTGAAAAAGCAAGATGACTTCTCTCTTTTGTTTAGGTAGTGTAAAATGGATATAGTGGCAAACTGGGAAATCAGACCTAAACTAACAATGCAATTACTACTACTGCTACACAACTATCAGCCAACTGGTTTCATGCAAAGAGTTAATTATTTTGACATTAAGGTTCAAGGTTGTGCGTTCAACAAGTGTTCAGCACTCAGCAGCTCTGTGGCAGAACTGCCAGATTAATGAAAAACAAAACAAAGACCAACAAACATCAAACACTGGCAAAAGTAATTTAATGATGGTCCTAAATTATTTACATTTAAAATTACTTTTTGGTCACTTTAATAAATGGCTTTTTAGGAGGACATTTTCTTGATCTTTTTCCACTGATGAAGAAAATTAATGTTATAGGTGGAGCAAACGTAAAAATACAGAAATTTATTCTGTACTTAATCAAATCAGGAGCAGGTAGAGCTGGATGAAAATGCAGCGCTGAGCTGCTGACGCCACCGCAACAGCCTCCGCCGCTTAGCAGCCAGACGGTGTGTGCGTGTTAATGTTTTTGTGTGTGTCAGGGTGTTTGTGTGAGTGTGTAATGTGCGTGTGCAGGCGTCTGTCAAACGAAGCCGCTCGCCGCCACGCATCGGCAAACAGGATGCGAGCTTTGCCCTGGAGGTGTGTGTGTGTGTGTGTGTGTGTGTGTGTGTGTGTGTGTGTGTGTGTGTGTGTGTGTGTGTGGTTTCGTGCGTGAGAGGACATCTGTGGACAGTGAGGACATGTTTTTCAGTCCTCACAGTGTGGCAGACCGTCACGGCTCTGCTCTGAGGTTCCAGCCTGTCAGTGAGGTCCTCACGGAGGCAGACAAACATGTGTGTGTGTGTGTGTGTGTGTGTGTGTGATCAGAGGCTCCAGACAGGAAGAGGGTGTGAAGGCGCCGTCTTGCA
>VVHJ01049675.1:0-15882 GCA_015107715.1 Tylochromis polylepis | reverse complement strand
ATGGACAGTTGTTGTAAGAGTGATGATTATTTGTCATAAAGTGTATTAAGTATATGCTTATCAGTAGAGGCAGCTAGTACCTTTCCATAGCTTGAAAGTATGACTCAGCACTTTCCTTTGTCTGGGGATGTGCATTCCTGCACGTAAGAAGACCACATACACACTACATATATGTTTAAGGGACCCACCCATTTTATGTCACATTCTGAGATTTATGAACACTGACTAATAAATAGACAGCGCGCCTCGCGGGCGGCAGACTTCGCTGAGCATATCAGTGGGGTCTCCCGTCTGCAGCGGTGTGTTTGTCATAAAACTGTATTGTCTTATGTGTGTTCAGTCTACCTTCCACTAGCAAGGGGCGGGGGTGAACCAGCTGAAAATAGGATGTAAATCCAACACGGTCAGGTTTTTTCCTCTTCCTCACCCTTAATTAATGCATTATAAACACTTATTAATGATTTATAAAGCATTTACAGATTAATTAATAAAATATCTATAAACTATTTATTAGCCATCTATAAGGGGACTCTTATTGTAAAGTGGTACCAGTTTTGTTTTTTACTGTGTAAAAATATTCACATTGCTTTCAATACATTTTTCAAAAAAATGCCTCTCTGTGCAAAATGGGTTTAAAAACATAAACAACTGTGCGATACTGTTTGTCCGTTATTTGGACAGCCCAGTGCGTGCTCCCGACGCAAGGGAAACAAATTCTGTCGGGGAAACCTACCTTGGCACAACTGTTGTGCAGGTGAAGCCAAAGGCAAGATATGCTTCATCATATTTTCTAGTCTTTGGCTCGGAAGGAAGGTGGTTTGGAAGCTTATTTGGCGATGCTTCATCTTCTGCTTTGCGTTTGTGTGGGAGCCCTGTCAAAAACCTGTCCAAGCATTCTTTTTTTTATTCATACTGCGCCCCCTCTGCAATGGCCCCCCCAGGGGGCGTGCCCCCCACTTTGGAAACCACTGGCCTACGCAGTGATTCCCATCAGTAATCATAATCACAGTTAATTGAAATTGATAGTTTTTCTCAGGACTGAATAGGCACACACTAAGTACACCTTATGATTCAGTATATTGCAGAGCAACCACTAGCAGCAATAACTTGAACTAATCATTTTCCGGATGGCGTCATCAGTCTCTCACTGTAGTGTGGAGGAATTTTAGCCCGCTATTCTTTATAGCATTGCTTAAGTTCAGAGAGATTTGTGGGCATTTGTTTATGCACAGCTCACTTGAGCTCCCACCACAGCATTTCAGTCAGGTTGCGGTCTGGACTTTTACTGGACCATTGCAACACCTTGATTCTTTTTTTTTTCAGCCATTTGGTTGTCAAACAGATGTTCATACATTTGACTCTAGAATACTTTGGTATATAAAGGTATTCATGGTTGACTCAATGACTGCAAGAAGCTCAGGTCCTGTGGCTACAAAACAAGCTCAAATCATCACCCCTCCACCACCGTACTGACAGGTGGTATGAGTTGTTTCTGCTGATATGCTGTGTTTGTTTTACATCACATGTAATGCTGTGCATTATGGCCAAGAATATTCTACCAGAGGTCTTGTGATTTGCTTAGATGTAGCTTTGCAAAGTCCTGTCCTTTTAAGAGAGGAGAGGCATTCCCCTGGTAACCCTTTAAAACAAGCCATACTTGTTCATGTCTTTTTCTAATTGTACAGTCATGAACTTTAACAATTATCATGCTAAGTGAGGCCTGTGAAGTCTGAGATTTTATTTGAAAATTTTTCTGAGCATTGCATAGTCTGACCTTGGGGTGGATTTGGTGTAACACCCAAACCAGCCAACTGCCAAAACATTTATGGAGGTCACCACACTTGAACCCAGATATGAGTTAGAATTTTGCACCTCTGGTTCCCTATTTTTAAAGAGTTTTTAAAATGTGTTATTTGGTTAGATATTTGAAATAAGGTCTGTAATTAACAAAAGCTTTCACATTCACATTTAATTCTACAGTTTTACAACTAAATTTTGAATTTTTTATGTGTCCCAGAAAAGGTCTCTGATAATAAGTAGCTAAGTGAGACAGGAGAGGCCAGGATATTCAAGGTTATGACATTGAAAACAGTGGTTATGTGCCATCTCTGAAGCTGTGGTATAGTTCATTTACAGACTAAACTTCATCTGTGGCAATGGCATTTAAACTTCAAAAAATGTAGTTTGTAAAAATTATCTTGCAAAAAAAATTTTCCTAGTCTGTTATCTTCTAAAAAGCACCCTATTGCAACTGAGGAATCATTGCTGATTAGCATCATGCGATAAGCTTTTTAAAAACAAGTTGCTTTGGACAAAGTTGTCACATATTCTGAAGGCTGGTGCCAACTGTGCTGTATCATGCAATCACACTGTGCTGTACATATTTGGTAAATTACACAACTCTTTCTACTTGCACACATATACCATGGAAAAGAATGTGACCCACAGTTTGGTTACACCTATTATAAGACATGAGTCATTAAATAACAACAGTCATTCCATGTCAGTTAAAGATGAGGCTCGGCTGGGCCTCAGATGAAAGTTCCCAGAATTCAGAGACACGCATGCACTCTCATACTTCACACCTACACTCAGAATGTAGCATTTGCCATGCAGGGGCCAAGAGGTGGTTACACACACAATCACAGACATGCACACAGACTTGTGTTTCCATAACTTTAGAGGCCATTACACTGATTTACATTTCTTAATTAATTGTGTGCTCGCAGTCCTTAGCCTAGCTTTAAAAGATACCATGATGGGTACTTGTCATTTGAGCCCATAAGGAAGAATGTAGGTCTCCACAACCAGTTGTTCTTGTGGTTTGGCACTATATAAATTGAATTGAATTCAATTGAATTGAATTGATGGGATGCATAGCTCAAGAAACAAGAAGGACAAAGCATAAACATGCATCAAAAACAAAGTTTTGTTAAATAGTACTTGACACTACAGTAATGTACACTCTCTATATTTTGTTTTGAAGAAGCCAGACTTTTCTGGAATTTTTAATGTGGTCTTGAGCAATAGCTCTCATCTTTTTGATTTTTTCTCTTTGGTATATATTTGTTGCTTTTCAACATGTTTTCAGTCCAGTTCTTGTACTTGACCGTTGTCAGATGAATGATTTTGTGTTTGCTGAACCAGTGTAACAGACAACTTAATAAACTTATCTAACAAAGAACTTTATCTTCAGGAACTTTGTTAATAGCCTGGTCACAAAAACAAATTTTTTCTTCAGTTGAATGTAAAAATCTCAAGATGACACAGTTTGACAGGTATAAAACAGTGTTTATGCACCAACAAAGAGTTTTCCCAAAGAGTTATTAGCTAGGACTTAAGCAAGCTAGACAAGTGGAGGACAAAAGAAGAGGTGGCAGGCCTAAAAAAAAAACAACTATCTACAGCAGATGAAGAGTATCTGAAAGTCATGTCTTTAAGAAATAGGAAAAAATCCAGCAAAGACCTGACACAGGACCTGAGAGATGCATCTGACCCTTTTGATGATTCATCTACTGTGCGCCACAGCCTCAGAAATGGTCTCAGTGGAAGGGTGGTTGCCAAGAGGCCATTCTTAAGGAAAGGAAACAAGGAGAAAATGCTGAGGTATGCCAAGTTACACAAAACCTGGACTGAATGCAGAAGAATATGGTCAGATTTCGATCCACCATCCAATACCATGGAAAGCATCTGAAAGTGTCTGATTGGCAGCATATTCCCTTTTCAGCATGATAATGATCCCAAACACACTGCCAGGGCAGTAAAGGCGTACCTGGACGGAAGAACACACAAGGGAATACTATCAGCCATGTGAATAATGTTGATCCGGGACCTCAACATTATGTAAGCAGTGTCAGATCATCTCGACAGAGAATGGAACAAAAGGAAGCCAACATCCAAAGAAGAGCTTTGAATGATGTTCAAGAAGTCTGGAGAACTACTCCTGACGACTACTTCAAGAAATCAAAGAAAGCTTGCCTAGAAGAATTCAGGCTGAGTTGAAGAATAAAGATGTTCATACCAAATATTGACTTTCAAGCTTACTATAATTGTCAAACCTGTTTTTGCCTTAGATAATGTATTTTATGTATGTTTGCTCATTTCAATAAACTGTCGCATCCACTTCCCATCTTCCTAGCTATGTACAGAAATGACAGGTGACTCAAGAATTTTTCATAGCACTATATAAGACCTCCCTTATTATTTTTAATCTTTGGTAAACTGATATGCATATCACTACTATTGTTTTCTGTGATTGACATGCAAGACTTCCTCTGAAGTGACCTTTCTCTCCTGGCATCTACCAAAGTCACTTGATGGCCAGCTCAGGCTTGCTCACATGATTTTACACTTCTCTGAAATAATTCTCATGCCTATGTTTCAATTTTCATTTTTTTTGCGTTATGTCTTCACACTAAGATATTGATGCCATTTCTATGTCTGTAACATACATTATGGAAGCTGAATGTCACCACTGAATAAGCTTGAAATCCTTAACAAAATGTGGAAGGTTTAATCTATAAGTGTAAAATTATCTGTCATAGACAAGCTAGCAATGTTGGTATCTAGAGAGATCCATCTTGTTGGAAGAGCAGCAAACATTAAAGTGCTTACACCAGATTCTAGTCTTTATTGTCTGCTTTCAGGCTATTTTCACTTTATTGATTTCTCCAAGTAATCTTAAGGACTTATTCACAACCAAACACTGAAAACTGTTTGTTTAATTACTAAACTTACCGTGACCATCCTCAGTGTGGTCATTCTCTTTCTTTGAAACATGGCTGTCAAGCTTGGAGAGGCCGTGTGATTCCTCCTAATTCTGTATTGGCGCTCCACACCCTCTTGCTGCGCTCTATACATAGAGAGTGACTTAGAGGTGTAAAGCTTTCACACCATGGAAATAGATTCATCATGACAGGCTCACAGAGGCACTGAATGAAAGCCTCATAGATCTAATTTCAGCAAATAATATGCCTCTCTTTGGAGAAGCTTTCACTCTGAAGCTATGCTATTATGTCACGATATTGTGAAGATGTCATGAACTCAAAGACCAAGAAATCCAATCAAAATCAGTCTGATCCTTCTGGGTAATAATTCTGTATCAACAGTGTTCAAAGTCCTGTTTTATTTCAGAGTAGCATATATGAATCTAAATCTCGCCCTAAAAGATCATTTAAATGTCCCAGCAATTCATCAGCTCTACAACGTTATCTTGGATATCATAGAGGGCTGGAGCCTATTCCAGATGACGCTGAGCAGGAGGTGAGGTAAAGCCTGGACAGGTGACTACATGGACTACCACCAACTGCTTATATCAAGCACATTTTTTTTTTTTTAAATCACATGAGAAAGATATTCTGAGTGTGTCTTGAGACAAACTCAGACGATGGTCAGATGTTTGCTTTGTGAACACTAAAAGCACTGTGTGTATATATGACACCCTTATTTGCCAACATTTTTCATTATTCTTGAGATGCAATTTTTTTGCCCTCGTTTTAGCTGCTGATGACCGCAACTCCCTGAGCCTGGTTTTGCTGGCTGTTTCCTCCTGTCAAAAGGGAGTTTCTCTTTCCCACAGTCACAAAGTGCTTGCTCAGAGAAGGCAATCTGATTGCTGGGACAACACAACAAATACATATGACATGCATAATAGCAATGGCGTCAGTCATATACATACAGACCACAAGTGTGAGCTGGCATAACATACAAGATGCATATTGTGCTGACAGAGTGATTTCTTAAACACACATGCTGGCTTAAACACGCAATCATGTGCACACATATGCTCGTTTCTGCTTTACTGAAGATCACACATTTCCCCTCCTTGTGTCTGTCATCATATAATTACGCCACTATGGTTCAAATGAATAGTTCTGGGGAGGACTTGCCATCTGGAGATGTAAATTATAGTGACATTATTATCAATGCAGTCACTAGTGGCAGAATGTAGCCAAATGGTACTGTATAGGTTCTCAGCGTATCCGAACAAGTCCCTTTCTTCTCTCTCCAAGAACAATAATAGTACCGTATTTATAATCCAAGTTTTCAAGTCTTCACGTCTTGTTAATTGCTGCTAATATATTCACCAGACTCCAGCTTTAGCTTCACTCACAGATAACAGTGGTTACAATTATCACCAGCACTACAGTAGCACTATGGGCTAAGGACAGATGATTTTTTTTTAATTATCATAACCCGTACTACTGATATGCTGAATAACATTTCAATAAACTGTAACATTGTTCTTCGTTTAACTGTTATCAGATTACGACTTATCAAAACAGAACTAGCAAAAAGTGAAAGAGTGTGTTATGAATCTGAGTTTTATGAATAAACAGTGCAAGCATTCATGCTACATTTGGATGTGGTTAGCAGGCAGATAACCTATGAGACAGAATGAAGTTATCACTAATGTGATGACAGTAGGGGGTCACAGAAAAGGACATTTACTGTCTGTGTTGAAAAAGCATGCATTTACAAAAATGTATGTACAAAATAAAGCTGGAAAGAACGCAAACAGCATTTTATTTAAGATCCAGAATCCTGCTTATCTCATTAATAATTTTACACACATCATTTAGAACACCAAAATGATGTCTATACAATAAATTTATATGTAATATGGACATTTACATACACCGATGATCTAAGCAAAGACCCTTTCTTCCACATCTGTCACTCTCTCTCTCTCTCTCTCTCACACACACACACACACACACACACACACACACAGCTCATCTAAAGTAATACCACTTTGTTCACTGGAGACTGTGTAGCTAAAAATACTGTTCCAGTAACTGATAGCCCTGCTAGCTGATGTGCAGGAACCCTGTTACCTCTATTACAGACCAGCAGAAGACACCAGGAATAGTTATGTAAATATCTATCTGTGAATGTGAGTCAAGTGATTATTTGAAAAAAGAAGCTTGAATCTATTGGAATAATATCCAACATATTTTTTTTAAAAACAAAATGTACATTAAATTTGTGTGTAAAGTATGGGAATATCAAAAAATAAATGCAACCTCTCAAAACTCTAACTGTACTGTGACCCCTTTTCTTTCTCTATATTTGTGCATACCTATTTCTTTGACCCACTGCTACTTTAAAAGGCATTATTAGCCTTTGCACCCAGGCCCTAATTGATATTTGATGGATGCTGTAGTCGTGTCTTAGTCTTGGGATAGAGTACAGGCACTTAACCTAAACCAGAGAGCCACAGAGCAGCCCTTTGATCCTCAGCTCTCACACAGGCAGAACATACCACAGCTTTGTGGTAAAGCCAAGATAGAAGCAATGACTCAGAGTAACAACTCTCAGGACTGAGAAAAAGTAAGATTAAAGAGTGAGGGAAACAGGAACTAAGGAAGAGGGAGAAATAAAGGGAAGGCAGATAGGAAGGCAATGCTTTTGCTTAACAAAATAAGCAATGCATCTATAGTTTTCATAGGTTTTTCTGCCTTTTTAAGTATACTAACCTGGAGGGGGCCGCTGGCTGGCATGGTGGATCTCAGGGATGTCAGGTCGATGTCTCGGCCCTGCTCTCCTCTCTCAGTCTTTCCCATTCCCTGCATAATGAGGCCCGTTGAGGAGCAAGCAACTAAACACACGTACACCCTTGAGTGCTGCCCTCACAGCAGTGAATATACTAATGCAAGAGTGGCAGTGGTCGTTGTGAAGGGAAATCACCCTGGACGCCAGGCACCAAGCACCAGGCAAGGCCAGGGTGGACAACAGAGGGACAAACAAACAGCTTATTCAGCCTGGTCTCTCTCTCTCTCTGCCTGACTCTCGCTTTGCACTCTTTCAGTTTCCCTCTGTCTTTTTTCGCCAGTATGCTCTCCTTTAATCTATTAAAAAATTCTAAAAGGCTAAATAACCCATCGTATCAAAACCAAATACATATTTCTAATGTTTAGACTGTGACCATGTACCCTTCTTTGAGGCTGACTGACCCATGCAAACCATCCAGTGCACACCAAAATGTGTCTATTTGTGCCTGTTTGCACAACAAATGCATTGCTGTATTTCTGTCAAATTAACTGAGGTCAGGTGTGTTCCCATTTAAGCACTGAGGCTTCATTGTTGGGAGTTTGAAGCTTTTTAAATGTATTCACAGAGCCCAGGCTCTGTGAAACCATGCTCCATACTATATTATGTGGACACAGGCCATACAGTTTCAAGATGCAGTTATCTAAAAAACTGGACGTAATACCAAAACTATCTGCATGGCTGCACACCACTATTGATGAGTGAAATGCTTTGTTGCTGTCAAGGTTAACTTTGTAACAGTTTTCATATCACTTAAAAAATATTAGGTTTTCCACAACTGTTTTGGTTGCCTCTAACAGCCTGTGTATTGATTTCTATTCAGCCTATTTTACCACAGAAAATCAGAGTCCCTTGACATAATTCACCTCCTCTGCCCACCTACAACACTAAAAGTAAGAAACATGAACAGTGACTTATAATGACTTATAAAAATGAGTCTACTAATTAGTGTCATCAATAAATAAATACAACAAAAAATTTCAGTACAAACTCCACATAGTTAATAATTATCTGACATGAGGCAATATTCTGCTGGTGACAATGTTAGCAAAGAAATAGCTACGTTTAGCCAGCTAGCTGCTATATTAGCTAACAGGCGATTGACCATAGTTGACTTAAAATACTCCTGTATCATTTATTGTCATTAACAGTGATTTTTTATTTATTTATTTTTTGGTTATCTGTGAAGCTTTATAAGCAGCTTTACGTTATGAAAAATGACAAGTCTAATGACAACCCTAAAGAGATTATCACCCAAAGGTGCTACTTAAGTCTTAGACTACGTTTACACTACTCCGGATAAATTTGAAAACGGTGTTTTCGTCTAAAAACGCTCCGCGTCCACACTATCGTTTTCGATCGTTTCCGAAGAGTTGTTCATCCACACTGAAAACTCTTACGTTCCTGTACCGCGCATGTGTAAGACGATTCGACCTGCGTCATTTCCGTCTGCCGTTTATTTACTTATTTACTTTACATTCCTTCTTCTTTGAAGAAAAGCTATCTGGAGCATGTACAAACTGATATTAATCTTTAATAGGGCTGTCAAAATTGAGAGCAAACAAAACAACTGCTGTACAATGCCGTCCGCCATCTTAGTTGAATTGGTCACATGACTGCATCACATGACTAAAATGCGTCATCGTTTCCGAAAGCCTCCGTTTTTCCAGTCCACACTGCGACGCGAAAACGCCGTTTCCCAAAATCTCCACCTTTTTCTGGAGTTTTTAGAAAGAATCGTTTTCAGAGGCGACATCTCCATTTGTGTGTAAATGAAAGGCGCAAACGAAGGGAAGTATACGTTTTTAAGGTAAAACGTATATGTTTAAACGGGGCCTGAGTTCACTGTTAAACATGATCCAGCCTGATACTTTTTATTGGTTAGCTTTTGTGTTGTTTTTTTACAGGCAGCTATTTTCATAAACACAAACACACACATTACCTGAGGTATTTGCTGCAAAGCAATTTTAACTAGCCAGATTTTCTTTGCATTGGCTGACTTAGCAAAACTTACGAACAAACCCCAGTTGTAGATAAGAGGAAGCATTAATTTCAACCTAAAAGTTATTATTTGAATTGTACATGCTTCTTAATAAAGATATTTGAAAGAAAATTGGAAATAACAGGCATCGCAATAGTGACTGTCAGTGTTCTTTGTTAATTCAGGCTTTCTTCTTCAGGGTAGCCATAAAAAAGGGGCATTTCAGGGTAATTTGACTCTTCTTTTGAACTCAGCGTCACCTACTCCAGTCAGAGACATAGAGATCTAAAAACAATTGTAACAAATACAAACAGCAAAAGGCAACACTGTTGCTACAATTTTTTATTAATCATTTAAATATTAAAGACGTTTGTGTAAATTTAGGTTTGACTCCATC
This sequence comes from Tylochromis polylepis, assembly GCA_015107715.1. Classification (NCBI taxonomy): domain Eukaryota; kingdom Metazoa; phylum Chordata; class Actinopteri; order Cichliformes; family Cichlidae; genus Tylochromis; species Tylochromis polylepis. The sequence continues at coordinate 5,953 of VVHJ01049675.1, read as the reverse complement.
CAAAAGCCCAGACATATTAAAATACTGTTGCCAGATAAATATCCAACAAATAAACTGGCCAGCTTTCTAATCTGTGCTAAATCAGAATTTCAAACAGACCTTGCAGCAGATTAGAATCAAACATAAAATCATTTTTGCAATACATGTAAATTCCAGCAGTAAAGCTGTAACTTTACTGCACAGCTTCCTTCTGCAATGTAATTAAGATGCATTCGTTCATCAGACCATCTATATAGTACCTAAAGCATACTGTAAATGAAAGAGTCATTGGAAATGTGACAGTCCCAGCCCATTTTAAACTCTAGTCAAGAAAAACTGACACTGAAAATTCTGACTTTAAACTCAGCCTAACTGGCTAACAGATTACTCTCAATATGTTACCCATTAGTATCTGCTCAGAATCAAAAATACACAGAACATACACAACTAGCTGGTGACCATTTAGGACTAGAAGAACAGAACTTTTACAAGGGAAAAAAAAGGTTTATTAGAGTACATAATTTAATGGCCTTGGTAAGAGCTTGACTGAGAAATACAGGAACTGAAAAAGGCACCAAAAATAACCCTCGATAAACAAATACAGCAACGGTACAAGCTTTCTTGATTTTTTTGTTATTTTACTTCTCTTTCTTTCTCACTCATATGTATTTAAATCAACAAAGCAAGTCTTTTCTTCTCTCTTGTTAAAAGACTTTAACATTCAGCTGTGTTTGGGCAAAGGTCAAAATTAACTAAATACACTACTGTAAACACAACTCCTCAAAAATCTCAAAAGGGAAGAGTTTCATTATGTGAAGTGAAAGAACATAGCACACAGTGAATTCAGAAACAATGTAGCAATACAAAAAAGTGCTGTTTATGTGTTATTGTCTATTCTGATGCAATGTAATTTCAGTTGTCTTCTAAAGTATAGAAATTATGTAACTTGTTGGCCATTTTGTACGGCCCCAATGAAAAAAGGTGGGTCACTATGTAAAATGTTAATACAAGCTGAATGCAGTGATTTGCTCCTAATCCCACCTTTTATTTGCAATAGAATATAGAAAACATATCATATGTTAAACTGAGATATGTTACTATTTCATGGAAAATATTAGTTCATTTTCAATCATTTTGAACAACAGATCTAAAAAAAAAAGGTTGGGACTGGACAACAAAAGGCTGGGAAGTAAGTGCTACTAAAAAGAAACAGCTGTAGGAACTTTTTGTTACTAATTAGATTCATTGGTAACAGGTTAGTAACATCACTGGATATAAAAAGGAATTCAGGTTTCTCAGAAGTAAAGATGGCTGTTAGTTCACCAGTCTGCAAAAAACTTTCTGCAACTTGTGGAACAATCGCAGAAGAACTTTTTAAAATGTAAAATAGTGAAAAGAGTTTGAACACGGCATCATCTACAGTACATAATATCATCAAAATAATCTGGAGAAATCTTGGTGCGCAAAGGAAAAGGCCAAAAATCAATATTGAATACCCATGATCTTCAGTCCTCAGGTAGCACTGCATCAAAAACAGGGATGATTCTTTGATCAAAATCACTGCGTCGGCTCAGGAACACTTTGAGAAATCGCTGTATGTCAACACGGTTTACTGCGCCATCTACAAAGCGCTGTCGTGCACAGAAGAGGTCATTTGTGAACATGATCCAGAAACGTCGTCATCTTCTATGGGCCAAAGCTCATTTAAAATCGACTGAGGCAAATTGGAACGCTATTCTGTGGTCAGACAAATCGAAATATGAAATTCTTCCAGGTTAAAGACGAGAGAGACCAGCCTTCAGGTCCAAAACATGTGGAATTAGCATCTTGCACTGTAAAGGCAAAATCAGTGCTGAAAGGTAGATACAGGTTTTAGAGCAACATATGCTCCCATCCAGACTCTATCTCCTTTTTAGGGAAGGCCTTGCACATTTCAGCAAGATAATGCTAATGTTACTGCATCTGTTACAACAGCATGGTTTCAAAGGAGAAAGTGGCTGCCTGCAGTCCTGAACTTTCACCAACTGCAAACATTTGGTACATTATGAAACGAAAAATAGCCTGATAAACAAAGATGTCCTTTAGGAGCAGTCACCGCACTAATATGCTTGAAACTGAAACTAACACCACAGATAAATCAGATGACATTTAATTTTTTTTAAAATGGACAATACAACCACTGAATGGTTGTGTCAGCATTAAAGATAAGCAGCTTACTAGAATTATTATGCAATATATCTTTGGTACAGAGCTTTTTCTCTCAAATTATAGATATGTGTCAGTGTGGTTAAAAGCAGAAATATCTTCTCTTTCACTTCTTTTTTAGTTTTGTTGCTTTCAGCTTCCAGGAATGGTACTAATCTCAGTTGACATTATGTGAGAAATTATTTTTGCTTTTGTGGTTTTCCAGAATTAAACATCTGTTGTCTTTAAGGGATTTGGAGATGAATAGTAATTATTTAACAGCCCAAAATGGGCTACTGGACTTATGTGAAGTTTGTTGGCCCATTTAAGCAATAGATTCCTAGTTAATCCGTAAATGAGAGGTTAAAAGCTAACCGTTCTGCCCACGAGGTTTTTTTTAAATTCCGTAATCGTTCCTAGAAACCACTGTTTACACGAGACACCTCATTACTCAGCCAAACCTCTTCATTCTTCAGTTCCTAGAAACAGAGAGTCTTTGGACCATGCCAGCTAGAGAGCACGCTGACTTTAACCCAGTTCTTGCTTAAAATAATACCTGCTGTGGCGACAAAATAGTTCCACTTATGGGCTAAAATCTTTACTTACTGCCATGGCTTACAGAGACTTACAGTGTTGCAGTGTGCTTTTGACCAGCAGCTAAATGTGTAATCCTACTCAAAAATAGTGTTTCATTGTAAAGATAAAATGGCACTTTATAGAGAAGGTTTTTGAGTCCATCAAGGAGGCTTTTAACTACTGAATGTGCAAATAGGAACTAAAGAGCAGTTTGCTCTTAAGCTCATGTGTTTCATATTGCTTCAGTAATCCCAGAGCTTTGTGCTGCTTCAGCTCTTCATGTAGCAGTTTAGCTTGACTGTAAACAATGCTGTATGAAGGTGTTGCTTTCTTTACTGAAAGTGGGATCTGTGCTCCTCCTCAGAGTATTTTAGAGGTAGTTAGTTCCCTTTCCAAATTCATAATAGAATTACAGAAGAGGGCTGAATGTTGTACACATTCTAAACCACCTTGAGGCAAAAGCAATATGTGATAGTGGTCTAGATAGATAAGACTGACTTGACTTGTTGTGAGTCACTTATAATACCGTGCAAAATACTGAATGGGAGCTGAAAAACTTCAGCACCCTGAACTGGAATACTTTCAATGGAATGTAAGTTATTTATAGCATCCAGGCAGATTTCTGTTGTGATTCGCATGCAGGCATTTAAATCCGTTGAAAAATGAGTCATGTTACTTGTCAAGGTAAAAGTGATACACACCACATGGACCAGGGTGAATAGTGTCCTCCCTCAAAAAGCCTTGAAGGACCATGTGGTGTTTTAAATCTACTTACAGCTGCGGGCATGACACTCATAATGAGGAGTTAAGGTATGAATTGTTTCTGTGAGACCTTTACTGGGAATGCAATGGAAGGCATTTTAGAGCGCACTACTGACTTGCTTTTTATATACAAGCTGTAAACAAGAAGAAGCAGTGTGCAATTTCTAAAATTATCCAGCAAGATCTTGGTTAAGGCAATGCAGGAAAAGGGTAAGTAAATATATTAAAATGGCAGCATGGTGTAAACTGAGCATTCTGAAGCAAGTTTTCTATGAAAGTGTCCTTGTTTGGGACATCCTGTGTACATGAATGAGGACACATACATGTATGGATGCAACTAATGCCATCTACAGTCTCACCAGTGTTGGGGAGGCTACTTTGAATACATCTCTATGTACACAGCTGAAAAAAGTTGAACTACAGCAAAGTTACCCTAGGGAGAGATTTAATTTGACTAACTCAAGCTAGTTGGGAAAAGTAGTTCAAAATATTTTTAAAAAAGGCAATGCACATGTGATACAAAATTACAAGAAGATATGAGTTTACAGGCCATACGTAAACAACAGGAAAATGCCTCATTATTTATGGTAAAGTGCAAAGAGTTTAAAAGAATTGGTTTTGTGTGCAGTGCTCATCATTGTTCATCATGCTGCCATCTGAGCACGGCCTAAGGTAAATCAAATCATTGAACTGTACCTCCTGACTGTAGCTGGTGCTGGTGCCTCATGAAGCATGCAACTATCAGTCAAACATTACGGCATGCTGTGTAGTTAATTGCACTAACAGTCCTTCTGTACTTTGTACTTTTGTGAGTGAAATTCCACTATTTTATTTGAATGTTCCTCACCACTAATGCATCCATACTGATGCCCCTTTCTCACCAAGTTTGCTAATGTTAACTGATAATTTAACACTTCACTGTGTCTCCCAGGTAGGCATGTCTCTTCCTCCAAAAACTCAAGATGGCTAAAAATTTAATCTGAAGTCTTCAAAACAGGGCTCCACAAACTAAAGGTTTAAGTCTGGGTTTGGGTCCAGGTGGTATTGCACCCTCTAAAAAAGCATGAAACATCTTATCTGAACATTTACTAATAGATAATCAATAGTCATCAATACTAACACTAAATCGAAATAATATTTTGTTTATTCTCAAGAAATTTTCACAGGTTACTATTAAGGTTACTGTGAAATCTCACCCACATAGGGATTGTCCAATTATGATGTGATGCCAGTGGGTGGCTGTGGTTTAAGGGGTATAAGCCCACTAATAACAGGAGGCTGTTAAAACACCAGGAACATCTCCCTCTATTGAAGGAGAGGCTGGAAGGCATGGTGTGAGCCCATCGAAGTGGTGTGCAGAGGCTTTTATTGTAAGCCTCTGTGCAAGGTCTACGAGCTACTTGGGATCTCAAGGGCTACAAAAAGGAAAGCAATCAAGTCTGCCATGGAGGGCTTCCAGATGGCTTTGAATCAGGGGGAATGGTCTGTGGGCCAGTGCTGCTGGAACACAAGCCAGGACTTGATCAACCCTGGCTGGCTTGGCTGAGTGAGGTTGCATGATGTTGAAAGACCCAAAACATTCAACACTGAATATGTGTCCCGGTGCACTATGGGATGTATCTTTGATTCAGGGTTTGTAAAGTTCCTTTTGTTCATGCATCTAAGTGTTCCTTGGCAAGAAAGGAACACTTGGTCTAATGGGCCAAGTGACGTAACGTCAACGGCTAGCACCTTATATGACATCAGTTTTAACCTCAGTGCATATAAACACTTTAGCAATTTATTAACCAATGTATATTGCTAATATAAGCTCATCACTAGCAAGCTACAGTGCATAAAATTTGTCAGCAACAGCTGTCATTTTAGTTGGCGAGTCCCAGCAAGACACGGGAAGCTGCTTTTGTTTATCTTTATCTGGAATCAAGGAGCCTGCAAGTGAGCCATGTGGGCATGGAAACTGTGAAAGACAATGCAACAATAACAAAGCAGGGTGGGGCACAGCAAACAGTTAATTGAGACACTGCTTGAGACCTCATTTGAAGCTTATCTTGGGCTTGTCTCAAATGACTTAAGACTTGATTTGAACTCCAAAAGACCTAAAATCAACTGTGATGTGACACTGTCATTATGCATTGTTTTTGTGCCGTTAGTCATTTGTTCACGCTCTCATTCCATCTCTCTCTCTTTCTGTCTGTCTTTCTCTCTCGCTCTCTCTCTCTCACACACACACACACAAAGATAGGGCTTTCAGCAGCTGAGTACCAGGCAGTACTGACCTCTCGCTTTCTACATCGCTGTCATACACACACATGCACTCTAAGCAGATAGTGCCAGTCTCTCATCCAAGCACTGATAAAAAGGGTCTTTATGCTCCAAAGGTTTTCATTGCAGTGATGTGCGCGCGCGCGCACACACACACACACACACACACACACACACACACACACACACA
>VVHJ01049654.1:0-10993 GCA_015107715.1 Tylochromis polylepis | reverse complement strand
TTGCTTTTTTTAGTTTTTTTTTTTTTTTTTTTAGTCCAAACTAGCTTTCTATTCTTGAGGCTTATGAGTGGCTTGCACCTTGCAGTGAACCCTTTATTTACTTTCATGCAGTCTTCTGTTTATGGTAGACTTTGATATCGATATGCCTACCTCCTGGAGAGTGTTGTTCACTTGTTTGACTGTTGTGAAGGGGTTTCTCTTCACCATAGAAATTATTCTTTGATCATTCACCACTGTTGTCTCAATTATAAATATCCAAAATATCCATTCACTGTTGTTCCAGGTCTTTTTGCATAGATTTTTCCACTTCTAATATTATAGCAATTTCTTGAATGGGTTTTTTCTGTTTTCGCAGCTTAAGGATGGCTTGTTTCACCGACATGGAGAGCTCTTTTGACCACATGTTTTCATTTAAAGCAAAGTCTTCCAAATGCAAGCACCACACCTCAAATCAACTCCAGGTCTTTTATCTGTTTAATTGATAATGACAACGAAGGAACTGCCCACACCCGCCCATGAAATAGCCGTTGAGTCAATTGTCCAAGTATTTGTGGTCCCTTTAAAAAAAGGGTGGCACATGTTAAGGAGCAGAAACTCATAAAGCCTACATCCAATCTGAATGTGGATACCCTCAAATGAAAGCTCAGAGTCTACACATTATGTCCATGTCCATTATACAACTGTAATTAGACTATGTTTAAGTAAACTGGTAAAAAAACAAAACTTGTGTCAGTGCCCAAATATATATGCACCTAACTAGTTGTGCCACACATTTGTGATGACTGGCAGTGAGTCTTTCACATCACTGTGGAGGAATTTTAGCCCACTCTTCTTTTCAGAATAGTTTGAATTCAGCCACATTGCTGGGTTTTGCAGGTTTTATTTATATGATTTCTTGATTCAACAGGACTGAGTGTGGCTGGTGAAACTGTCCTCAGTTTTTCAAAACATGTGGTGACTCACAGTTAAAAGATGATTTTGGGAGGTGGGTCGGAGGAAATTATGTAAGACAGAAAATAATAAATAACTTCATATTAGGTTTGAAATGTTGTAATATAGTTCAAATCAACGCTTTTATTTTGTTAAAAAGCAGTATTAATCCAGGAAGTGTAAATCCTGTGCTGTTGGTGTTCACGGTACTGACAATACTTTAAGCGCCTGAATATTAAGCGCTTTTATATGTACAAACACTTCAGACTTTAATAATATGAACTGTGAAGGTCAGAAAAACCGCTCTTTCTGGCTATCAACACCTGTCTCCGGTCTTGTAACCGGAAACAGTCTAATTTCCGGTTCCCGACGCGCCAAAAGCGAAAAACAAGACGTGACCTTCCGCACGCTTTGTTTACATCTGTAGTAACCACTCGTTTTGACCGAGTGACGAGAGACTGGGTGGACAATTTGACATAAACACAACGGTAAACCAATTTAATTAACTTCTTAAACCTTAGCGACATTTAGCATTATCTGACTTCAAAGTTAATGCGAGCTAACTTGCAGTTACATTAGCTCTGTTAGTTTCACTGCTGTTCACTTAGACCGTAGAGTCTGTGCCTGTGTACAAATAGGTAGCAGCTAGATTACAGTGGCTGAATAAGTATTTACGAGTAGTTTACAAGTACTCATACTTGGAAAATACAACATTACACGTAAAAAAAAACTTGACAGTTTAGAAACATATTTTTGACTTTTTAGAGTAAAATGACTCACATATCAGGCAGATGTGCAGCAGGACTCAGTCTAGGACAGAGATGTATAACTGTATAACATATTTGCCCATTTTTTATATACTGCGAAGGCTCAGCTGCCAGATATGAAGAAAAGTACACAAGCCGTTTACAGTTAGATCTGAAACACATCCCATGTCATGAATATTATAATAAATATAAAAAAGCAATTTTATGTTTTTCCGCGTGGACACGCCCCTTCTCTTTGGAGCTGTCCATGTGGATGCTGTCTGAGTGTTCCAGGTGTTTATCGAATTGTGAGGACGATCAGATAAAAGCAGCACAAAAAAGGTCAGATCCTGATAATAGTTAAAAAATAAAAACAGATGGCATTCAGTGGCAGAAGGAGTGTAATCTCACTCTGCCTTATTTCTTTGACAGTTACATGTTTTTAAGGATGTTTTAAATTGTAATCGATCTGTAATTGAAAATATTCAAGTTTTTCAAATTTGTACTTCAGTACAGTAACTGAATATGTGGACTTTACTTACTGTTACTGTTACTTACTTAGTAACAGTGGTCAGGGCTCCTGTACTTGGCTGTTTGAAAGCTCCATTCCAGATGTTGTTCTTCTTTTCATGCTTGAATTTTACAGTTAAAATTACTTGTCATTTCTTGTAAAAACTCATGGATAAAATGTGAATTTACCTGCAACATGTTGTATAACATACATTAATACATTAAAGTCTGAGCCAGCTAGTGTAATTGTTGCTTCTAATTTTCATACAGATGTGGTTATGCAATCACTTGGTCACTTGTCCTGTTCCAGTGGGAGACACAGAAACTCTTTTGGGGCTGCATCAGGACGGGCATCAGGGGCATAAAACTTAAGCAAATCACACTACCTGCTGTGGCGACCCCTTGTAGCTTGTCAGCTTTTATATACCCAGCATGCACTTAGTTGCCAGTTTATAAGTTCCCAGGATATAGGTTACAGTGTTGTTAAACTGTAGTGCACAGCTTCATCTAATCTAATGCCATATGTAGTTTTTATTTCAGGTTGAAGAATGACAGGATAACTAAGGATCACTGAGTGAAGCTGTCCTTGAGTGAAACTGTCCTTGAGTGAGTACAACAGAGAATTTGCTAATTGGAGGTTAATATGGACTTGAAGATGAGTAAGTGGGGGGATCGACTGAAGAAGGTTGAGCAGCTCGCTCAGTTGTTCCAGCAAAATCCTCTGACGACACCTTACAAGCCTCGACTGTGGCCCTGCCAGCCTTCGTCCGTTTGGAAACTCTTCCCTCGTCAAAGCATGGCTATCAGCTTCGCTCAGAGCTGCAAAGAGGTACACAAGACCCTCTACTTTAATGTTTCCATACTGTATGTGGAGGGGATTTGCTGAAGTTTGTGCCTTTCATTCTCAAGGCTGTGCATGTTTTTGCACTTGAAAAAGAAAAGGAGCCCGTGGGTCAAAGGATTTACCTGGTTACCAGTTACAGTGAGCTGTGGTTTTACTACAGGTAATACAAATATATATATAAATATCAGTTACTACTCGCTTCAGGTGCAGCTCCTTTTGTGTTCAGTAAAAATTTGATGTTCATCTGTTGATTCTTTGTATTTTTTCAGGACTTACAGTCAGTCTTTGATGCACTGTTATGAGGTGATACCAGAGGGAGCTGTCTGTAAGCTTTACTTGGACTTGGAGTTCCACAAACCTTCAAACAAAGGATCTGATGGGAAAACTATGGTGTCTTTGCTTATCCAGGTGGGGTCCATTTTTCTGTTTTACTACTTCCTGTTCAAAGTAGTTTAATAAAGCAGCTTGATTCACACACATTTAGACAATAATTATGAATGGATTTACATAGACTGTAGTATTTTCATAGTGAGCCTTGAAATGACTGTTCTTGTTGTCAACTGACAATAAATAAATAAAACTGATTTGAAATTCCTGAAGTAGGAGTTTATTTTACTGCTAATAATAAAATTTAATAATGAAAACTAATCTGTAAAAACTGATGGTTATAACTTGCTTCTGGACACTGAAGTCTGACTAGTGAGAAACATTTAATAGATTATGTACGTACAGCCCCAAGTCCAGAAAAGGTGGGACCCTGCGTAAAATGTGAATAAAAACAGAATGCAAAGATTTGCAAATCTCTTAGACCAACATTTTATTCACAATTGAGCACAGAAAAACTATGAAATGCCTAAACTGAAAAAAATGTACAATTTTAAGAAAAATATTAGCTCATTTCGTATTTGATGGCAACATGTCTTAAAAAAGTGGGACAGGGCATTCCCTCTTCTTTTAAACAACAGTCTGGAAATGCCTGGGAACTGAAAAGACTAGCTGCTGGACTTCTGGGAGAGAAATGTTGTCCCATTGAAAAAGGTCTGGACTGCAGGCAGGCCAGTTCAGCACCCAGACTCTTGCACTATGAAGCCATGCTGTTTTAATAGATGAAGTATGTGATTTAGCATCGTCTTGCTGAAATATGCAAAACCTTTCCTGGCAAAGCTATCATCTGAATGGGTGCGTGTTACTCTAAAACCTGTATACAACTTTCAGCATTGATGGTGCCTTTCCAGATGTGTAAACTGCCAGTTCCATAAGCACTGATGCAGCCACGTAACATCAGAGTTGCTTTTGAACTGAGTGCTGATAGCTTGCCGGGTGCTCCCTCTCATTAGTCTGGAGGACATGGTTTCCACATTTTTTTAAAAAAGATTTTCAAATTTCAATTCGTCTGACCACAGAACAGTTTTCCACTTTTCCTCTGTCCTGTTTCAAATGAGCTTTGATTATTTTATGTACTGTAGATGATGAGATATTTAAAGTCTTCTTCAATTTTACATTGAGGAACATTATTATGAAATTGTTCCATAATTTGTAGACAAGGTGTTCTGCAGATTGCTGACCTCCTGCCCATTTTTACTTCTGAAAAACTGCTCATCTAAGATGCTCTTTTTATACCCAATCATGTTACTGACCTTTTACCAGTTAACCTAATTAGTTGCAAATGATTCCTCCACCTCTTTCATTTAGGACCAATTTCTTTTCCAGTCTTTTGTTGCCCCCGTCCCAACTTTTTTGAGATGTGTTGCTGCCATCAAATTCAAACTGAACTAATGTTTTCCATGGAATAGTAAAATTTCCATCCATCCACTCATCCATCCTCTACCGCTCGGTTAGTAAAATTTCTCAGTTTAAACATTTGATATGTTTATATGTTTACCCCTATCTGCGTTGTGTGGTGACAGTACGTCTGTGACAAGTTATTGGAAGTTTATGGGATTGAATGCTCTGCGAAAAATGTCCTCAATCTCGACTCCAGCACTGAGGAGAAATTCAGCAGACATCTCATCTTCTGTCTCCAACAAGCAGCTTTCAAAGACAACATTCATGTCGGTATGTTCAGTCTTACATGGAAAACATCAGCATGTTAATATCTGCATGTTATTCATATGTTCCATCCGATTTGGGTTTTGTAGGTAGGTTCATCCATGCAATTCTTCAGCCTGTCCTAAACAAAGCCAAAAATGGACGCCACCTTGATAATAGAGTGGACTCAGAAAACTCTGAAACACGGTTTGTTTTCCCAGACCTGTAAAAACTGCGTGTTTTTATTTCTATGCGCTCGATGTTTAGGTTAATATTTTGCACTTATTCGCCCTGAGTAGAACACAAGCAGAGAGTCCAGAGATGAAGAGGTGTAAAGAGGAAGGGAGAGACCTCAGCTTCCTCCAGGTGAAAAGCAAAGATGGTCGAGACTCTCTCTTTGTGGATCTTGGTAAGGGAAATCAGATTTTTAAAAAATTGTCCTTTTTTATATGTAAAGATAAGCATTTGGATATGGATTTTTATTTCAACACACAGGTGTCTACACAAAGAACAGAAATTTCCGCCTGTACAAGTCGTCCAAAGTGGGGAAGAACGCTGCGTTCACTGTGGCAGAAGATAACCAGTGTATTGCCAAACCTGAGAAGGGAACTTCTTTGGAGGAAAGCATATTCTTGGCCTCCTTAGTGTGTAACATGAGGTACATTGGGCACAAACAGCTCAGATTCCTTTGTGTTGTGATCTTTTTTTAAAAAAGCGCCACACATAAGGTCTGATTCCCGTGTATCAGCTTCACAGGTCAGAGGATTCTTACATGGGATGTCCCAGAATCAAGTGAGCCCAAAATCTCCCCCTCTAAGTGCCAGCAAGGGTCGGCTTCAGACTCAGGTAGCGCTGAACTGAGACCAGACTTTTTCTTAATCTTCTGCATACACACATGTGAAGTATTCCTGCATATAGTCAATTTATGGCATAAATATTATTGTTGGTTTCACCTCAACAACTTCAGTGTGAAATCTTTTGTGAAATTTTTTCCTGCATATTACCGACAGGTGCACATTCCGGCTTCCTGTCATCCCCTCACCAACAAGTGGACAACTTTGTAGTAACGGTGGTTAGAAAGGATGGGATACAAGGAAGTAAGTATTATGCTGTGAAAACATTTGCTCCTGAAATATTTCAGTCTGTAGAGTTCATCTGCCCTTAAATTGGGGTTTTCTGACATGATATCCAGCTGAGTGAAACAATCAGATATCAAAGTTGTTGTTTTTTTCCTGAAAAGAAAAGTGTAGCAGTGCACATCTATCGTCCTGCCTGACTTTTATGATCTCATAAATTTCGACAGGCTTAAGACGGTGGAACTACTTCGCCGCAGAGCAACTTCTCGTCTATGACATCGCCAAATACCGCTGGTGTGAAAATGTGGGGCGGTTTCACAAAAGCAACAACATCATGTGAGTGCAGTTTGTTTCCTTCATCTTCTGAAGATTGTCAGTGGGTGTCCTTCCACTTTCTGATTTGGCTCTGTCACCCTCTGCAGGATCGTTGTGGATCTGAAAGAGGAAGTGTGGTACCAGAAGTGCCACGATCCTGACTGCAGGAACTTCAGGTCCTTGAGTATGTCACGATCTGAAAGAGCTGCCACACTGACTTGTATTCGAAATAATTCAAGGAAACATGATCTGACTGTGAGGTAACACCATGTCCCTGTTACAGGTTACCCACTGCCACAAGAGATCTGTATCAGCTACATCTTGATGCTGGTTAGTTCATTTATTTTAACAGCGTTTTAACTTTAATGTGCATCAGTCAGTAATCACGTCTTCTGTTTCTTACAGGATGACGAGGACCAGGCGTACCTCATGGACGATGATGGCAATATTGAAATCAGCCAGGAACATAAACCCATGGGCCCACCGAGCACAGCTCACACAGAGGAGAAATCTGATGTGTGGGGAGATGAACGGGATGACTGGGACTATTTGGAGAGTCTGGACGATTTTGAAAAGAAGAGTGAGGAGATCTCAGACCAGCTCCTGCTCAAATGTATGGCAGATTTTGATTCCCAGTAGAGCATGAGATTTATGTTGTTTTGCATTAATGCATAAAAGGTGCTGGCAACACTTTAAACATTGTGAAAACATGTAATAAATACTTTGTTTATTACTTGCGCCGTGGAGGAGAAAGCTGTTTGCTGTTTTTTACGTAGCTGCAGGTGTTTGTGCTTCTGCTCAAGTTGGAGATCCTTGACTGCCTGCTCAAGTTTGAACTGAAGATGAACTGTAAGAAATGATGAGTAATTTTATCCTGTGCAGCTCATGCTCTGCTGCATTCGAAGCAGCCAGCTGAGATGGTTTGTGTTTACAAACACTCCCTGGAAGTACCTGGACAGAATGGCAGCATGGAGTCCAAACCTGTGGATTTAAACCTTGAGGACCTTCTTGCTATGAGGTGCTAACAACTGCAGGACCATATTGTGAAACAAAGCAATCATATATCAAAAGCTAACTATTACCAGAAGAAAGTGTTTATTTGGTACATTTGACAGATACACTTTCCATTATAGCACAAAACTGGACATTTCTCCCTTTTTGAGATCACAAGTCATTAAAAAAAACCACAACTAAACAGTACAGCTTGTGCTGTTAAGAGGTCTTCGACATGATTAGATGCACATCATGATCATTTATCAGTCAGAAAACTGGCATTCACAAAAAAACCAACCCTTTTTTGTCAAATGGCTGACATGAAGACTGCTGATTTTGCAAAGTGTCAGTGAAAGACATGGAAACAATTTGAACCAATTGACTTCTTAAAAATTAACAATAAAAATCACTGTTACCAAATGTTTTTACCCCCAATACTTGCAGAATATACAAACAATGGTTGTGCAGCTTCATTCCTCAGCCTTTGGCACTTCAATGTCAGGCATTTAAAAAGAGCTGCTGCATGTACAGCAGAGCAACAATGAATATTTTACATGCAACATTTAAAAATAACGCCAAAAACAAAAGCCCAAAATCTGTGAACCAACATGATTCTCAGGCGGCTGTTAACCGAAAAATTCATTAAAGTCCTCAGCCAGCAGCACTGAGAAACATGGGAATGCAGGGAAGCTATCTGGCATGGTACCCTGTACACAAATTTTCCAGCAGATACACTATTTACAAAAAGATGACATTAAATATCCCCTTAAATAGATAACCAAAGCATGAAATGTCACGGCATATAAATAGTTAATATCTGTCACTGTTGTAGAAGCATTTTCAAAGATTTTCTCTCGTTGCTCTCATGAATAAAACTAGCAGAAATGTTTTCAGGATTCACCTTTCTGACCGTGAAGTTGTCGGACATAAAAGCAGGAAGTCAAACTTCCTCTGTGCCATTTTAACCCTTATTCTTGGATAAACTACACAAGAAACTTGATGCAGGTTCTGCAGATCTCTTTGCCAGTTAGCCAGTGTAAGCTGGGATAATGCATCTGTGTGATTATTGATCGTGGGGATAAAACGTACTTTTAAAATGAAATTCATTATCCAATTATCCTGAAAGCTTTTTCCCCACATAACTATTAAGATTGTCACTTGCAGAAAAAGTGAGACGGATTCCCTCAGCACACAGTTTGGTTCTGGCTGTCTCTGAACGGCTTCCCTATAATTCTCCTTGCACTTGGCTTACATCTTGATTTTGGCATAAAGTTCATCGATCTGTTCTCTGAAGTGGCTCCGAAGCTCAGCCCTCTTGGCTTTCAGGGTGGGAGTCAGCAGACCGTTCTGGATTGAGAACATCTCGGGATGTAACGCAATGTCCCTCACCTGCAGAGGAAAAAAAAGATAAGTAAATGTTTGCTCTGTCATTTAACTATGACTGCAACTCATTTTTAATTTTTAAGGATGCATATATTGCAGAATTCTGGGTGTCTGAAGTGTGAATCTTGCAGTGCCACTCTATGAGTGCTTGTGAAACCAGAAAGAGACTCACTCATGCTTTTTTAAGTAAAATAATACATTCATGTAAGGCGCTCTGTGGAAATTATTTTAATTATTAAATACTAAATAACTGCACAATATATTCAAAGCACAGACAAGAGATTAGCACCGTCACAGTGACCGCCTGTCCTTAGTGAAATACAAGGCAAGAAGGTTTGGATCTTTCAAAATAAAACCGAAGGGATTGTGCACTATTAATTTCCTGGCAATATTTTCTTTGAATAAAAAAACTAAAATGATTTTCCAAATATACTTCAGTGGCCATCAATATGCCTGGGCAATCCCGCTCAAATTAAGTCTGTTTGTGGGAAGCACTGAAGTTAGACGGGACCACTCACCTGTTCAAAGGACTT
The DNA here is from genome assembly GCA_015107715.1 of Tylochromis polylepis. Classification (NCBI taxonomy): domain Eukaryota; kingdom Metazoa; phylum Chordata; class Actinopteri; order Cichliformes; family Cichlidae; genus Tylochromis; species Tylochromis polylepis. The sequence continues at coordinate 1,635 of VVHJ01049654.1, read as the reverse complement.
GAGTCCTGCTTCTTTGCCCAAATTCAAGATGTCCTCCAGAATTGCCCTTTTCACATCCTAAAAGCAAAAAAAAAAAAAAAGAAGAAGATGATGTTTGGCAGGCACAGAGAGTGAGACTACATATGTTCAGATTGCTGATAGTAATAAATGAGGACCTTGTTATTACACAGCTCAGAGTAAGAGCCTTCAAACCCTTTTTTCTTGGCCCAAATAGGTAAGAAGTCAGGATCAGGCACCACTATCCCCACCAGGCATGCCTTTAAAACACAACATGGACAAAATGAGAATCAAATGCTTCAAACAGACTATTTGTGTAGATAAAAAAATAAATAAAATAAAACTCTGAAATTTAAGACTTACCTGTAAGCTATCACCATGAACAAACACCTGGGCCACGGGGTCGCTGCGAACATAGATGGTTTCGATTTTCTCCGGGGCGATGTACTCTCCCTGTGCCAGCTTAAATATGTGTTTCTTTCTGTCAATGATCTTCAGAGTGCCATTCTGCAGTGGACCACAAGAGCAATGTAAGTTTAAGTCTATGCACAGTGATCATCACCATTCACATCACCACTCAGCCTGTTTTACTCACAGGAAGCCATTTCCCAACGTCACCAGTGTGCAGCCATCCATCCTTATCAATTGCCTCAGCTGTTCTGTCAGGGTCTTTCAGGTATCCCTGGAATACATTTGGTCCTTTGACGCACACCTAGAACAACCAAGATTATAAATCGGAAGCTGTTTGTTTTGTTGTTCTTGTTTTAAATTATTTTTTTATTAACCCCACTAGATTTTGTTTTTTACAAATAGTTCCTCGCTCATGTCCCCGTTTGAAGCCAACATTGATTTAAAATGTTAAAGGACAGCCTCTCCTTTAAAGGGTTTCCTTTTGTTGTATGTAAGGCACGCTTGGAAGACATCCACCATCGTCCCGGTTCCCAAGACACCGCACGCCAGGGAACCGGCCCACTTCAGACCCGTCGCCCTCACCTCCCACATCATGAAGGTGATGGAACGCCTGGTCCTCAGCCACCTCCGCACCGTGGTGAGCCCCACCCTGGACCCGCTGCAGTTTGCCTACAAGACCGGCATTGGGGTAGAAGACGCCGTCATCTACCTGCTGCAGCGGGCACTCACCCACCTGGAGTCCGCCGGTAGCGCTGTGAGGGTCATGTTCTTTGACTTCTCCAGTGCCTTCAACACCATCTCGACGGCGCTGCTGCGGGGGAAGCTGCTGGACACGGGGGTGGACCATCACCTCACTGCTGGACAATCGATACCTCACTGACCGCCCCAGTACGTGCGACTGCGAGGCTGCCGGTCAGAGGTGGTGGTCTGCAGCACTGGAGCGCCACAGGGCACCGTCCTGTCCCATTCCTGTTCACGCTCTACACTCGGACTTCACTACAACACGGACACCTGCCATCTCCAGAAGTTCTCCGATGACTCGCTATGTTGGCTGTATGTCTGAGGAGGGTGAGCTGGAGTACTGTCAGCCATCAGAGACTTTGTGGACTGGTGTGAGCACAACCACCTGTGTTGAACACCAGTAAGACCAAGGAACTGGTGATGACTTCAGGAGGGGAGCACCTCCCCACACACCGGTGAACATCCAGGGACAGGACATTGAGGTCG
>VVHJ01049652.1:0-12782 GCA_015107715.1 Tylochromis polylepis | reverse complement strand
GACCTTTTTTTTTTTTTTTTTTGTGCCTTACCTTGCACTTTTTCTCCTCTCTTCCACAGCGAACAGATCAGCAAGCGTCAGTCACAGATAGACCGTCTGTACGTGTCTCTGAAGGACCTTGTGGAGGAGAGGAAGAGCCGGCTGGAGCAGCAGTACTGGCTCTACCAGCTCAACAGGGAGGTGGATGAGTTGGAGCAGTGGATCGCTCAGAGGGAGGTGGTCGCCAGCTCGCCTGAACTGGGTCAAGACTTTGAGCATGTCACAGTAAGTGTGTCGACAGATGGTGTCTGCGCATGAATAATAGAGTCAGGTAACAGATTTTATTACCTGAAATGTAAATATTACAAGTAAAATCTCAAAAGGGGTTTCACTGGATTATAATGTCCAATTATGTTCTTTAATAGGACATGAATATATTAAAAATTAGCAGATGTATTAGCTGCAGTAAATAAAACATTCGAAGAATAACGATTGTTTAGTGAATAGCAATAAAAAATAATCTGCCACACCTCCAGGTCCTACAGGAGAAGTTTACAGAGTTTGCATCAGAGACGGGCAGTGTGGGGATGGAGCGAGTGACAGCGGTCAATCAGATGGTGGATGAGCTAATCGACTACGGCCACTCTGAGGCAGCCACCATCGCCGAATGGAAGGATGGCGTGAACGAAGCCTGGGCCGACCTGCTGGAGCTCATGGAGACCCGCGCTCAGATGCTCGCTGCCTCACACCAGCTGCACAAGTTTTTCTTCGACTGCAGAGAGGTAAGAGGAGCAAAGCCAAGGCGGGGCTACAAATTAAACGCAAGGAGACGCACACACATATATAATACAGGATATGATAAAGAGCAGATCCATTTAATCTAATTTCACACTTTTATCTTCTTGGCTTTTCCGATACAAGAGTCGATACACCACAGTGTACAGTGGCCTTTGTGATGAGAACAGCTTGAGAAATCAAAGAAAATAGGAAAAATGTAAATCAGGTGCTGATAGAGCATTTCTGCCCTTTCATTTAAGCAAAATAATCACTGTTTTGGTCTTGCAGAAGGTGTTATGTGCGCATAATTTTAGCATTTCTCAGCATGCCACGCTCTCATCCAAATGTTGTAATTTCTGGCTCTGATAATCCACGCTGAGTCCAAAACCAGTTGGTGGCTACATAAAGTCTCTGGTTGCACTTTCCCCAAAACTGCACCGCAGTTATTCTCCAAAAATATATATTTATCCTATTTTTCCCTGCAAACACCCAAGATTTCTCCACTGCCTTTTTGTCAGGTTTTAGCCCAGATTGATGACAAACATCGAAGGTTGCCAGAGGTTCGGGCTCGGCAGGGCAGCACTTCCAACACCAGCACCCTGCAGAGACTCCTGCACACCTTCGAGCAGGACATTCAGCTGCTTGTCACACAGGTACAGCCGCACACCGATGAACAGAATGACCTCCTCTAATCTTCATTTAAGGAAAAATTAAAGGAAGAATTAAAGTGATAGCTACGTTACCCATTGATATTATCTATATTTGGTCTGCAGGAATTTTTATAGAAACTTATCTAGTGATTTTTATTTGTAATTCTATAGCAGATGCAATCTGGGGAGTAGCTAACAGCCAGTTTGTGCTACTGGCTGCAGACAATTTAAATGTGAAAGGAATAACATCTGGAATTTGAAACAAAAAAAAGTAATTAATCAATAGCATTGACTGTTAATATTTATTACAAAAGTGTAAATAATTTTTTGCATGCTATTTTAGAAGTTACCTGGCTAACTGAGTTATCCTAACTGGTGCAGTAACCCCCCCCCCCATGTGGACTTAAAAAGTAAAGAGTATCAGTATATCAGAAACTGAATCCAGAAATTGTAGACTTTAAGGCATTTTTATAACCAATAAAAAACACTGAACTGAACTAAATTACGTGAATTTGATTAATTTAAACGAAATTCACCTAAACTGTATTTCATTAGATAGTAAAGTTTTTGGTTCTTTGTGAGTCTGAGTCTGCCATTTTCATGGCAACACCACCTTCGTACTCTGCATTTAATTTTGCTTGATCTAGTCTCTGTCGTGCACCTGGGCAGCAGGAACAGTGCTACATTTTACTCAAGAACGACGCAGAAGCACAGACGTTCTGTGCCTGCTCTGGTGACAGAGCCTGTACCATTTGGCCCTGACGAAACACAGCTGTCTTGGCAGCTGTGTTTTGTGCGTCATTCGGAAAACAAACTCTTTCTCTTTCCATTTTTTAATTTCTGTTTCTTCCTTGTTCAGTTGAGCTGTTTACTAAAGCTTGCCTTCACGCTCCGCCAGGTGCGTCAGCTGCAAGAGAGCGCAGCCCAGCTGAGGACGGTGTACGCGGGCGAGAAGGCCGAAGCCATCGCGTGCCGTGAGCACGAAGTGATGCAGTGCTGGAAAGAGCTGCTAACATCCTGCGAAGAGTGTCGGGTGCAGATCACCACAGAGACGGACAAGCTGAGGTTCTTCGGCATAGTTCGAGATCAGCTCATGTGGATGGACTCGATCATCTGTCAGATAGGGACAGGAGAGAAGCCCAGGTATCTACAATACCTTCTACATATGCAAATAGCAGCCTAAATATCTGTTCACCACATCTTCACCGCAGTTTGCACTGCAATCGTTTATTTTCTTTCAAAAAAAAATGTACATATGAAATATCATTTTGCTTTTTTGTGGTTCATTATAATAAAATGTGATAGTCAGCAGTCGTGGTCATAGTGAAAGTCTTAATCTTCAGTGAGTTCAGATTCTGTGTGTGTGGTTCCTGCAGGGACGTGTCCTCAGTAGAGGTGCTGATGAACTATCACCAGAGTCTTAAGAGCGAAGTAGAGGCTCGCAGTCAGAGCATCCTGGAGTGTATTGAAATGGGAAAAACCCTGCTGGCGGCTAGAAACCCTGCAGCTGAAGAGGTGAGATGAGTAAACATGATAAGGCTTCTCCGTGATAAGGGGTCGATTAGCCTCCTCTTCAGAGTCATATTGCTAGTTTTAGAATCTACTACAAGCTAAGGAGCTTGGAAAGAAAAGCGTCTGGACTTCTCTAAGTTTCTTGAAAACGTTTCACCTCTCATCCGAGAAGCTTCTTCAGTTCTAAGAGCAAATGCAAACGTTTTCAAGAAACTTAGAGAAGTCCAGACGCTTTTCTTTCCAAGCTCCTTAGACTACCATGACCTGGATGAATGAGAACCTTCACAGACACAATCTACTACAGGGCCTTTATATGATTCACTAAAATCATCCTTGTTTATCGCACTGGGGCTTGGTGTAGCCTCTCAATTCATCCTCTACCTCTGCTATAGCTCCTCCCCCTTTAAGGCAAAATTGTTCTAATTGGCTGCCCCTTGCAAACAGAAGGTTTGACCAGCAGGGATGTGCCTGCTATACAATGAAACTGAGTGTGAAAAACAAAATGAAGCCTGAGCTTTTCGCTCTTAATGATTAGACTGATCTCACTGCGTCGGCCATGTTTAATATTAACATTCACCGATGTGACAGAATACATATGACAGAAAACAAAGAAAACCTTTAGAGATCCATTTTAAGAAACAAGGTTTTATATTTTATGTTTGATTCCCTAAAATATTTGAATTTTTACATAAAACACCAGATTTATCAGCATCCTTAGAGCTAAACAGACCCATGATGTAATTGTGATGTTTTGATTCTCAGATCAAAGAGAAGCTGGATAAGGTGATTGCTAAGGAGCGTGAGATGTCTGAGAAGTGGGACAAGCACTGGGAAGTCCTGCAGCAATGTGAGTGGATGCACTGGCTTAAAAAGTAAAAAAAGACAGGGATGTGCAGAAATTTGGCATTTAGAAGTAAATGAAGATGCTTTCTCTCTTTTTTTTCTTTTTTTTGTGAATGTTCTTATTTGTCCTCTCCTGTCTGCAGTGTTGGAGGTTCACCAGTTTGCCCAGGAGGCGGTGGTGGCGGAGGCGTGGCTGACTGCTCAGGAGCCGTTCATCAACAGCAACGAGCTTGGAGGGAGCGTAGATGAGGTGGAGCAGCTGATTCGTCGACATGAAGCCTTCCGCAAAGCAGCTGCCACCTGGGAAGAGCGATTCAGCTCACTGCGGCGGCTCACCACGGTATTTTCATCGTCCTCACTGTGCAAATATGTCCTCAGTTTAGCCAAAATCAGTAGCACATTCCAAACATGCTCAAATTGTTCATCGGTTCTGCTTTCTTTCTGCAGGTAGAAAAGCTAAAAGCAGAGCAAAGTAAACTGCCCCCAACCCCCCTCCTGGGTCGAAAAGTCTTCCTGGATCCCCAAGATGCCTCACATAGTCCATCCACTCTCCCCCGCCTCCCGATCTCCCCCGTCATGAGGCAGACTATCTATGAACAGAACGAAGCCAGCTCTCCTCCATCTCCCTCGCCTGCTACCCCGACACCTTCTCCGTCATCTGCGACTCGGCGCCTGGGATCAACAGTCGCCAAATACACCCCTGTGATGAACGGCTCCAGCTATCGCCACACTCTGGATGTCCGGGATGGAGGCGTAGTGGGTGTGGCTGCAGGTCTAGGCCACCCGGCTGCATCCTCGATTGCATCTATAGCCACGGCGGCGATGTTAGTGTCAGCCAACCAGGCGCGAGAAAGTGCCAGCACAGCAAGGGAACAGACAGCAAAGGTGATGAGTCACCTGCATCCGGCACAAGCGGCAAGGGAAATGGAGGCAAAATCCTCCCCGTATCTCCGGCAACCCAAAATCAAACACTTAGATGATGCTGTGACGCCTCTGATTGTGGCCAGCCGGCTGGAGAAAGCAAGAGAGCGGGGGAGGGAGAGAGATATGATGATGGGGACAGAGAGAGCAGAGGTAGCAGTGATGGCCGAGGTGGTGCTCCAGGAGCCGAGCCGGGAGCGTCTGCACAGCGAGCCCACCAGAGGGCCTCGAGGATCCAGGACCGACCCTTTGGGCCACGCCGAACCTCAGGGCCAGACACACACTTATCACCACAGGATAGAACGGCAGCTGTCCAGCGAGCAGCTAATCCAGGCCCGCAGGGATGAGCTGCCTCAGGAGGTGTGGAGGGAACAGGCTGAGAGGCGGGAGAGACGGACGTTGGAGAGGCAAACTTCCAGCGAACAAGAAGGCCACGGAGGCCACGAGGGCCGACGGAGAGAGAGGGACAGGCACCGGCTGGAGAGACAGGAATCCAGTGAGCACGACACAGGGAAGGAGCAATCAGACAGACGCTCAGCAGGAGGGTGAGACTTTGAGAGTAATGAGGTGCATTTTAATCTGGATGTGGATATTTATACAGAAAAGAACACAAGTGAATGTTATTGTAGTCAGTTTTTTGAGTTGAATCAAATGTGATGTGAACAGTAGGTATTTTTCCACAGAGACAAGAGGTCCACCATGGCAGAGATCGTAGAGCAGCTACAAGAAAGAGAAGCAGCACAGGTCTGGATTTAGTCTTTATAAATAAAGAGTGTGATATTTTGGGGGGGTTAGGTGTTAGTTCGTTTACTGGGATTTTAAGTGTAGACCAAACTTCCTAAAAAGAGAAAACTGGGATAAGTAATAAAGTAAAAAATGTGAAGAACTGAAAAGACAAGAAGTCGGTGTTTTTCACTTTTGAGTCATAAATCAAATTCATCGCCTCTCCCCACCCTTAGGCCCGCGGTGAGGTGCCCCGACTGCCTAACGGGTTACCAGAAAAGTCTTCCCGTCCCGACCGGCCTCGAGCTCGGGACAGACCCAAACCACGACGCCGGCCACGACCCAAAGAGCCCGGGGAGACGACGCGGCGGTCCAGATCTGCGCCAGCCCAGAGCAGCCCGGTTGTCCCCCAACCGCCGACACATACGGCACACCACGAGGGTTTCCTTTTCCGCAAGCTGGACATTGAGAGCCTGAAGAAGAGCACCAATAGGTGGGTGTTCAGGGTCATAATGATACCGGATACCTGATAGGAGTCATAGAGAAGGAGGATGGACAGTGATGTCATGAGTATCAAACTTTAGGGATTCCAGTTAATCAATTAAAAGCTATTTATGTTCCACAGGGGTTATTGAGGTGCAGAAAAAATGATTGTTTCATAGACTTATTCTCAAATAGTACTTTGAAGCAACCCTTGAAAAAAGTTGTGCATTTCCAGCCCTCTAAGTGCCACTTTCTCATGACACTGCTGCTCCCTCCATTTAATAATTCAACAGGGGCGACAGAGGCATGACTTTAGCATGCTGAGCTAACAGGCTAACACACGGACATGTTGAACAGATGCATGACACACACTGGCTCACGTGTGTTCAACATGAAAATTCTCAGATGAGGTTTGGAGTTTGTCAGGACAGCGAAACCTTACCTCTTTATATTTTTATTGAGATGAAGTTTGAATTTTTACTTTTTTCTTTGTCAAAGATGACACCAAAAAAGTTCTAGATTATCTCGTGTTTGTATGTAGTGGAAAGAAGGAGGTAGTCACAGTTTGTGGTGATGCCTGTGCCTGACAGTGGGAGATTACAGCTGTCTAGGGCTGGGCGATATATCGATTTTTTTAACCTGTCAGTACGCTCATGCTACCTCTGCTTGCTCCTAAGGTTTTCCTGCAGCGAGGAGAAGTCATGTTAGCGTTGCCAAACAATGAATAATAACTTAAAGACTGAAGGTGTAATTTAACTAAATGTTAAAAATGTGACAAAAATCAAAGCTTCTTAGTTCGTGCAAATGACACGTTAAAGAAAATGCTCTTTTCAGACCCTCAAAAACAGTGATTTTTACCCCATGCTTTTTGAGTTTAAGGCCAACCTGAGCTACAGGTTTAGAATAATCGCACAGTTACACTAACAAATTAATCTAGGTAGCAGTAGACGAGTGTTTTGCAAGGTAAAATGACTGTTTTGGTCATTGCACCTGGGTGGAGAGTAACGTCTCATTTCCTTGTTGCAAACATCTCTCTGAAGGCAGGTATAGCTTAGTTTAATTTATTAAGATGCCCATTAGCTGCAGCAACACATCAGCTATTCTTCTATAACTATAACCATAGTATAGTGGTGAAAATGTATTAACTATACCATACAAACTGACCTTGGCTCTTTTACGTTTTGCTGCTGACCATGTCTGACATGGTTTGGAGCTGCATTTTATACTGATAAGTCTGTACATGTAGTGAATGACCTGAAGGTTCACTGCACTTTTCTGCAGCAATGATCTTCTTCTGTCATAGCAAATACTGAGATATTGTCCATATCACTCAGCTCTGCAGTTGTTAATTTGTACTGAAGAGTAAGACAATCAGTCATGAGTACATGAAGCAGAAGAAGGATTCACAAATCTAATTGTAAAAGTGATGCTGGTGACACAATAAGCAAATCTTATGTCAGCCTCTGAATATATTATGTATGTCAGTGCTGATTATTAGGATGTAATTAGAGCACTTTATTAGATCAGAGGCCTGCAGGATTCCCACCGCATGCGAAAACTTCATGCATGACGCTTACGATGCCTCCTGATCTAACGCGAGCCCACAGAATAAAACACAGCAGACTGACTGACTGGCTGAGGAATGCTGTGGGATGGAGCTGCTGGTCAAACACACACACACTTATGCACACAGCCTGCCCTCCACTGATGACTACCCTGCTTCTTCCAGAGAGACACCAGCAAGAAAGTCTCTCTCTGCACTGCCCCCTGGGGGCTGGGCTGACCTTGCACAGCTAAAAACTCATCCCCTCCCAGCTGTGGATGAGTCCCGCTCACGCACCTTCTCAAGGCAATGGATGAGTGTGTCGTATGTACATGCCCTGTTATGTACATGGCAAGGTAAAGCACAATGTCGAATGGCTTAAATCCGGACAAGTGTGAATCTCCAAACTGCTCCTCGTTGTTTGCTGTTGATGCTGAGAAAGAAAGCGAGGATGCATTTAGGGAAGGACTGAGATTCAACCTGTCTCTGTTACATCTCTACACGTTGAGACATTAAGTAAGTTGATGTGCACATTAATATTCTGGTACTGTGTTAGTATATGGTGCCTGTGAAAGGTGTATGAAAGTGGACAACAAACTTGGCTGTTACTAGTTCCACATCTATGCTTCACATTCATTTTAGGTTACAGCTGTCGGTGCGTTCACCGTCATTCAAGTTTCTTTATTTTAAAATTTCTTCTGAAAAAGCGTAAACTTCTTCCCGAGGTGTCCTGTTCATAATGTAGAGGAAGTAATATCTGCTACTGTAAACTAGAAAAACACATAAAAACATCCACGCCAAGGAACAGAGATTTAAGAAACGTTTTTTTTAGCTTAAGTGTTTTTGAAGGGGACCTGGTGCGCTCATTTCCAACTCTTCCCAACAGTTTTGGCTCTTCCTTCTTCTCTCTTTAAGTCTACCACTCCTTTAAGCCATTTTTCTTCTGCCTTGCAAAGCAAAGCTCTGGATGTGGTTGGAGATGACCACGTCAGGGATAGCTGCACTCCCTGCCATCACACAGCGCCAACAATAGAAAAACATTTCAAGGATGAACTTTTCCTCGAGGTCCCTTTCTGCAACTGTAATAAGTGTTGCAACTCAAACATCACTTATCACTTGCACCATTGTTTTGTTTTTTTTCCTCGTGCATCAACTGTTGAATTTGAAATCAGGATATTAAGCTGCACACAGAAACTTGCTCTGAATAATACTGGCAGTACTGTGCAAATGTTTTAGTTGCTAAAAGTAAAAGGAGAATGTTTAAAATAAAATAATACAAAGTGACGTAAACAACAAATAAACTTCTTGGATGCAGATTTTTAAGGTAGTTGCACTTGGTGCTGGTAGGTTGTTGAGCAGCTCGGAGATTTGCCACAGATCATCTGTAGAGCCTGGCTCTCTCTTCATGTAATCTCACGCTGGCTTCGTGTGAGGGCCACACCATCTGTTGCAGAACTCCTTGTTCTTCTTGTGGCTGAAAATTGCCGTTAAGGACTCTGACTGTGTGTCTGGGGGACTGAAGATAAGAATATAAACGTCTAAAGTTCCTGAAACTTGTGCACAGTACTGTCGATGTCAGCTATTAACTGGATTGCTGTGTGCATGTAAACACGCTCACAGAGGGAAAACGAGCATGTCTGGATTTTAAGCCGTGTTGTTGCCAAAATGACATTTTAACCAAACTCCTCTGTCTCTTTTCTCCTCTCTTCCTCGGTGCTGCTGGCTGCTCCTCTTGTCTCCTCCAAGGTAAGTCACATGTAAGCCTCGCACACAAGCTGTACGTAGCCTTCCTCCCCATCCCTCCATCCCCCCCACCTCCTCCGTCTGTCTGTCCGTCCGTCTGTGTTTGTTCAGCAGTGTGTTTCCTCTTCCCTTCTTGGGGCTGCTTCATCCCGCCTACCTACCTGTCTGCTCTGGTCAGGTGAGTGAGGTGTTAGCGTAGCGACTGTGATTCTGCAGCTCTTCCTGACTCCTCCTGTCCTCCCCCACCCCACCCCCATCCACACCCCCACCCCCACCCCCACCCAACCTCCTCTTTCCCACACCTTCCCCATGCTCCTCTCTTCCTCCCACCTTTCCCTCCTCTTCTTCCACTGCCCTTCCTCTCCCGCCTTCCCCCACCACAGCAGATCATGGGTCAACCTGTACTGCGTGCTGAATAAAGGGGAGCTGGGTTTCTACAAGGACGCCAAGAACACCACCACGCCCTACAACAACGAGCCGCTGCTCAACCTCTCCCACTGCCACTGCGACGTCACCAATGGCTACAAGAAGAAGAAGAACGTCTTCACGCTCAAGTAATCAGCTGTTTTCACACACACATCTACTGCAGACAAGCACTTTCACTAAAGTCGTTAGTATGTTTTCACTCTTTCAGGCCTGGGCACAATGATGACAATATAATTTGATATAAAAATTGTAAAAATGAATAGCGTGAGTAATTAATTTCTCTTATTTCTGTAATCTTTCAAAAACTGAAATGAAACGACACTTTCTTTCATTTTTTGGCCATAAATCGTAAAAATCCTGCTAATGCGTGCTGATTGGTCAGCTAAGGATTCACGATGGGATGCACTCCCTCGATGGAAGCTGTTTACTATAGCTAGACGTTAGAAGCGTAGTTAAATCACAGCTGAGAGTCGTGTTTAAGAAGCAGCTGGTTGAAGGTGACTGAGATCAGAAGGCTGTTTACTTCATGCCTGAAATTAAAAAGGCACATGCCTTAAAGTGTCGGACAACCCATAATAATTACAGAAAGGTATTTTACTAAAACAGAAATCTAAAAATAGAACACACGATAGGGTGAGGGCGAGTTTCACCTGAAACCTCTGGTGGTAATGACCTGTCTTTTTTTTACTTTTTTGTCAATGACCCCCCTGATAAGAGGTGAAACATCTTCCCAAATCCTAAAGAAGAACTTAAAGTAGTCTAAGCTCATTAGACTACCATGACCTGCATGACTGAGAACCTACACAGACATAACATATTTTTTAATCAGTTATTAATGATGAAAATGATCCAAGTTGAATTTAAGTTAAGTAAAAGTCAGAGCAGTAGCAACTTACTCGCACTTTTCCTCTTTTCTCCGGGCATCCACACTGTGGTTCTGCGCCTCACGGATGGGGCCCACCCCACAGTTTGGGAACCACTGCTCTAAGGCTTTCCCTTTAAGGGCTGAGTTATACTCTTCTTCTCTCTTTGCAGAACGAAGGATGGCAGCGAGTTTTTGTTTCATGCAAAAGATGAGGTGAGACATTTTTTCTGTTTCCAGCACACCTCAGAATAGTGAAAGCAGCTGTGACTGTGCATCTGCACTTCAGTGAAAACCTTAAAAACATTCACGTTAACCACTGAACCAGCCAGCTGACATCTGTCTACCCCTCTCTCCCATCGCAGGAGGACCTCAAAACGTGGGTGAATAATATCACCGCCAGTATTTCAGAGCACGAGGAGATTGCCAAATGGGGTCATCCCCAACCAACTACCTCATCCACCGACGAGGGCACGCGCCGCGACGGGAGCAAGGTGGACAACAGGTCAGAGCGCGGCGGCGAGCGTTCGGACCGGGGTGACCGAATCGAGCGCGCTGACAAAGAGAAGGAGAAGGAACGGGATAGAGAGAAGGAGAAGGAGAGGGAAAGGGATAAAGAGAAGGAGAGGGAGAGAGGCGAACGGTCGGAGAGGTCAGATCGGGCTGGGAAGTCGGACGCAAAACGATCAGAAAAGTCCAGTAAGAAAAAATGAGCTTGGATGGGAGCTGGGATTGAAGCCCACAGTATGAACTCTGGCTGGGAGGCGGGGCCATAAACTGGTTGTGAACGCCCCCCTCCTCCTCTTCGCCTCCAACACTGTCAACAGAGCAGTCGTGTTTGGATGGAAATCGAAGGATTGACCCGGGCTCACCCATAGGACGGACGGGACGGATTTGATTTGGAGCAGGAGACGCCTCTCTCGCTCTCCCCCTCTGTCTCTCTCTCTCTCTTCTGTGTCTCTGTGAGAACGCACAGAGACACCGACGCCCCCTAGTAGAAGTTTCGGAGAACTGCCTGAGCGCAGGGTGGCGTTTTGTGCTGCTGAGCCCCGGGCAGCGTCACTGCGAGAGAGAGACGGGACGCCCGTCACGTTAACGGGAAGGCTGTTAGGCTGACGGCTGGCAGAGCGATAAAACGTAGCTCATACTGTTCCATGTTTGTTTTTTCTATGAGACGAGCTCTGTCTGTATGTATTTCTCGTCTGTGTGTCCTATTTACTGTATATATCTGTCTGTAAGTCGAGACATCCTACACCATGTCTTATTACTCCTTGGAAATACAAACAGAATGCCAAAATGTTTTACAGACCTTCTTTTACTTTCTCCATTGTATCCCGTCTGTCTGGAGGTCTGGCCATGAAAACATGTAGAAATTAAAATGGTTTTACTTAAATAACAAACTGCACTGTAAACACATGCGTGCACTGGCCCTGGATGAGTCAGCACTGATCTCCAGTTATGTGCTGACTCTAGGAAAGTGGACCGTTTAAGAGAAGAGAAGAGTAGACGTCTGTCTTCAGAACTTTGTTACGCACACAAAAAAAATAAGAAGAAAGCAGAGAAATAGAAATACATCAAATCGAGATCACAGAATCCTTTTTTCATTTTTGAAGTCTGTCCAGTGCATACAGAGCAGTTTCCCTTCCCTTGGGTAGGATTTTATTTTAGGATTATAGATTTCCTAGTTAGCAGTCAGTGGTCAGAAGAGATAAAAAGTCATGTTCCCAGGGGCCTCATTCATTAAAATGATTTTAAAAGTGGACCTCTTTTAGTTTCATTTATATTCTGTCATATATAGACTTTTACAGTGGTAGACGCTCATATTAAACATGGGGCCGGCGGGTATTCCTAGTATGATCACTGGCCTTAAACAGGTGGCCTTAAAGAAAGAAGAACTGTGGCTCGTCGTCCAGTTAAGTCCAACAATAATATTTGGAGCTGGTTTAAGTTTAAGAGGTCCACTTAAATTAATGAATAAAATAGGAAAAATGATTTATTTTTGATATTTCTAATAAAAATGATACCATTCATTGTCATCTGCTTGTTTCACCATCGAGATCAGTTCTTCATGGTTTGGTCATAAGCACAAAATCTGCATCCGCCATGTTTTTAATGAATGAGGCCTTCAGGGATGAAAACAGGCCTCATCTACTCTTTTATTCTCTTACAACATCAAACTACTGGATATTCTCTTTGATTTATTATACATACAAATCTGTTTTTATACAGAGTTTAAAACAAAATCTTGTTTGCGCGCGTGTGTGTGTGTGTGTGTGTGTGTGTGTGTGTGTGTGTGTGTGTGTGTGTGTGTGTGTGTGTG